>JAOTQQ010000079.1:6218885-6248526 GCA_026546715.1 Gallinago undulata | reverse complement strand
TTTTCTCCCTTTATGCATACTAGAAAGTTAAATAGTAAAACAGGATAAACAAGCAGGTATTACGTGGTAATCGAACTCTTACTGTCAGTGTTATGATGCAAGTAATGCAACTCAAGGTCTCTTATCCTTCAGTAGCTAGACAGTAATTGCCTGATGATAATCATGATAACTACACTCCCTGGAGCTACTTTACTGCTGTTGAGAAATATCTCTTGAATCTCTTACATGAGCATGATGAAAACCCCCACGTTCAATTATTCTACTGAAAGTTGAGTGATTATGATGCATGTTGCCTGACACGGTGATTTACACAAATCGAAGTTTTATTCTGCAAGGAGAGATAATATTTTAAAGTGGAAATAATTAAATCCAATGTGGAAACTTCATTCATTGCTGAATGCAGGGTCTTCTTGTTTGCAGAGCAAGCATTTTATTACCTGTACATTACCTACATTACATCCCGCAGCAAGTGGGGATGTAACAATAACTGATTATATTAGGAGGCTATTTTAGAAAAATATGGTTGCAAGGAGTAATCACTTTAGGTCTGGCATGAGAGGTGAATGGAAATTATGTCCTGTTAATTGTTTTGGCAAGTTTGTCATTTTTGTATGAACGATGATGCCTTGTTACCCGGTACCCCTACAGCCAGTCTGCGGTCTACAGCCAGCTCACTCACACAGGTGGACTGTTTTGCTAACAGCCCAGTCATTTAGACTGCCTAAACTGGGAACAGTTATTGGTGGGTTTTGAATATTAGTTTACTATGAAAAATATCTTTTCCGCAATGGACACCGCAGTGGATTGTGGATAATAAGATTTGGTGTCATGCAAATTATCAGAAACAATTAAAATCTTGGAAATGGGCACAAATATGCCAATGTATTTTTTATTATTGCTTCCTTGGGAGGTGAGGAGTGTTGAAATGCAGGTTGTGGAAGGTCTAGGCAATGCGGTCTTTTGGTTTGTGGCTCTCGCACGGCTATTAGTGTGATATATGGGGTGAATGTTTGGGATGATGTGCTGGATGCAGTGATGGCAATAGCAGAATACCTGCTGCCTACGGGAGGTGGGGGTGGGGGCAGGATTTCACTTGTCCTCCTTTAATAACAACATAAAAACTGCTGGACTAAACTGGACCACCAGCTCCAGTGATTTCCAGTTACAGATCCCTAGTAAAAGAAGCAGGAGGAATGAAAGATAGACCTATTCCTGGCATGTTAATTCAGCCCATGCAAGAAGAATTTTAGGGCTTTACTCAGGAAAGCTTACATTTGTGCCACACCTGGCAGCCCTGATTAATCTGCCTAATACCTTTTAGAAACAATTTGTTCTTTGGGTTTGGCAATGAGCTTCATGATCAAAATACATTAAGTAAAAAATTACCGCATCCACCACAGTATATTCTGTAGGTTGTCTCTGTTCAAAAGAAATTGTCTTATTAATCTATGATCAAACTATGTGAGCGTATCAGGAAGGCTGTCCCATAACCTCTACTCACTTAATAGCCATCCTCCCTGCCTCTGATCCTCATCATTCTTCTGCTGCTATTTTCCAAGATGCGGGTCAGACAAAGGTTTATTTTCCAAACTGCTGATCTCTTGAAGGAGTAAGAACTACTTAGGTTATGTGCCTCAAACTGTACTATTTCCTCTTACTTTTAAAACTTGTTCCCTTATGTTTTTCAGTTCCTCCTATTTTGAAAAATAATGAATAATTATTATTATTCTCTGTGCTATTCATGTTTTTATTGTTGATGTCTTTCCCAGTCTGATGAGTCCTTGTCTATTTGTCCTTTCTCCTATGGGAGCTGCTCCAAACCCCTGATGAGTTCAGCCACATGTCAAATAGGGATAATAAGTTATTTGCCTTACAGGTTGTTATGAAACTGAGTGAGTTGATACTTTAGAAAGCTCTTTGAAATCCTTGGGTAGACCTATTTTCTATTTATTAGCCCTTTTCTTTCTCTCTTAGATTAATGCGGAAACACAAAGGTATACAAAGCAGTTGTTTGCTCAGGATGTCAGAATTGCCTGATTTGATTTTTTCATCAGGTTTGAGTCCTATTTTCATCTGAACCACCTCATCTAACACTTAACAATAACCTCGATAACAATGTTACTGAGCCATTTAATTTAATTAGATAATCCATTACTCAAAAATGCACAAATCCAGCAGAACCGGGGGAATTTTTTTACCAACTGGCAGCAGCTTTCCCCAGGTCTTGGAGAACGCACGAAGTGTTGCGAACCATGATCCCCCGTTGCCTTACCAACTCATTGTGTGAGTTTACGAGCAATTAAACAAGGTGAACTAAATTCTTCATGCCCTTACAATGAAGTTATAATGGTACATTTGGAAAAGTTTCACCAATTTCAGTGGTGCTTCTCCACAGTTGCATCAGCTGTTTTTCTCTTGTGCTTTTCTTAAGTTCAAAGAAACCAGAAGGTTTATGAATATATCACAAGATAAAAAATGTTTACATTCTAAAGCATATTAAAGCAATAACTAAAAATAACGTGTTTTTCAATGATTGCAAAAGTTATTCAGCTCTTTGGCAAGCCCTCATCTTCTCTGAAGATGATGATAGTTCCGAAGGACAGCTGGTCAGATGAAAATCTCCTCTGAAGGGGTCACATCTTTTGAAGGTCGATGCATCCTCAAAGATTTGAGACCACGCCTTTCTTATTGCAAATGGAAAATACATTTTTAAGGCACAACAATGAACATGTCCTACAGCTCAATTTGACAAATGACTCCTGCAACTCATCCCTGTTTTCTCTCTCCCTCTGTTTCTTTTTTAAATCCATTCATATAGAACTATGCAAATTATTTTAAATAGACCTCAGGCTAATGCCACTGTTTTAAACGTGTAACAACAGTGTGAAAGATGTGAGCACGCTGTTTAATTTATTTGCAACAGTAGATCAGTGTTTCTCGTATTTTCTGCTTTTTTTTTTTTCAAGAGAGATTTAATTCATGCGAGAGCAGCAGACCTAGAATTCTGCTCAAGGATCCATGTCCCCCTCCTGCCTGTGGAGCACTGGGAGGCTGAGGAACACACCAATAATATTTTTCTACCGTAACCAACCTCCATTTTCTTCTTCAGACGCTTTGTTTCCTGCACTAATATTCTAGTTCTCTCGACATAATGAATGAGCTTAGGGACTTGCAGGAGTTTCAGTACCATTTGTTTTTTTATCCTAAAGGAAAATACAAACCCCTCTGTCAGATAGGACTCTGCATAAAAATAAGTGCTCTCTGCAATACAGAAGTTGAAGGTGACCTGTCGTAATAAATGATACAAACTTTTTTTAAGCTGAAAGCGTTCCTCCCTTGGTTTTAGTTGTTCTGGCTAACATTTCCTCTCATGATTTAGACACTGCATAATGTGTAAAGCGTATGGTATTTAAATGGTAATAGATAATTGAGCATCTTAGAGGACTTTATTATATCTCTCAAGTATTTTTTACTGATTTACTTGGTGAGAAAACAAAACTGAATGTGGATAAAACCAGATTTCCTCGTTTGACTTTTTAAACTTGAGAATGAAAGCAACTATCTTGCTAAATCAAAAACTGGTGAAATATTTGGTTAGGTCAAAAAAGATACTTACATTTCCTGACCATTAATGAAAAGCACAGTAAAAAAACTATAAAAGAAATAATTTCAAATGAGAACAGAATCAAGAGGTTTTATTTAAAAGGTAAGAAGCTTCCTCTTTTATCATGGTGGGGTTTTTTTTATGATTTTTCTTCTATTTCTTAATTCCATGTTGTCTATTAGCAATTTTTTTTCTTTAAAAGCTTGGTGTAAATTTCTTTGCTTAGTTGTACTTCTCTATGAGAAAGAACATTTATTTTAATATTACTCTGTGCTATTGATCAATATTTATGCTGTTAACCAAGCAGTTGTATAACAACCTGTCTGTTCCAATACCTAACTAAAATATTTCTTTCTTCTTTCTATAAATTGCTAAATTGTGCCTTTGCATCTCCTGTTTATTGAGAGAATAATTTTCTTTATTTCTTTGGTAATAAAAGACAGTCCCCACAACTGAAAATCCTTGGGGAGCTGATAGCAGATGGGGCTCAGAAAAGTGACAGAAATGCTCTGAGCAAAGACGGGAAGGGATAATATTATTCTTTTTTCTATTTGGAGAGGTCATGCTTGGACTAGGGCCTGCCTGGTCCCTTGAATTGGAATTTTCCCTCAGTTTCCATAAAGGCAGGACTGAGGCCCATAAACGCACAAAGCTCTTAACAAACTAATTAATATTCACAAAAGCGAGCCAGGAATTGGAAAGATGAACTAATGAGAAATGATTAAGAGTTAAATATGCATGGCATAGCCTAACAACTATTAAAGCAAAGGACACAGTAGTTGCCTGCAAATACAGAATGTAAATAGAAGGGGCAGAGGAATTAGTGAGGTTGGTTCTGGAACTAATGAAATAATATGCAGTAAAGTTGTTGTCTTTTTGCTTATTAAGCTTTCCCTTAAACTCCAATGCAATAGGTGATACTGGAAAGAAAAATGAGAAGGAAATGTCAGGATAGTAAGCTAAAATTGAAAAAAAAAAAAAATCCAGGCCCTAGCCAAAACATCTGATTTTAATGATATTTTCTGCCCATGAAATCATTTAAAAATGTGAGAAGGGAGACCTTGAGAGTTTCAGGGCTGTCATTTCACCCCAGTGCCTGAGGAAATCATGGAGCAAGACTCCATGGGTGTGATGCTGTGTCCAGGCACACAAAGGACAAAGGAGTCACAGGAGCAGCCAGGACTGGTTGGCAAAGGAGATGTGACTGCTACCCCGATGGGAGGATCCCTCTGAACTGAGTGATAGCCATGAGTGTGGTTTGGCTCGATACTAGCACAAACATCGAGGCAAACCCCACCAAATCCCAGTAGCCAAACTGAAGCAGGAAGGGCTCTGCGGATGGCTCAGGAGGAGAGTGGACCTCAGAGGGATCTTAACAGACTGGAAAGCCTGGCCATCGGTAACCTCATAGAGCCCAGCAAAGGCCAGTTTGAAGTCCAACACCCAGGATGGGGTGACCCCGTACCACAGCTGAGGCTGGGGATTCTCTCCTGGAGTAGCAGCTGAGAAGAACCTGAGGTGCTGGTGGATAACATGTTGACATGAGTCAACAGTGTGGCTTTATAGTGATGCAGGCTGGGTTGTGTTAGCAGGACTGCAGCCAGCAGGGGAAGGGATGAATGAGGCTCTTCCCTCCTGGGGACAGCACTGGGGAGGCTGCATCCATAATACTGTCTAGTTTCAGGAGGGGTAAACAAAAAGGAGAGTTTGCTGTGGAAGGCTGCTAAGATGGACAGGAGCACCTCCCCACCTGTGAGGAGAGGCTGGGGTCTTAGCTTTGCCTAGCCTGGAGAAGGGTGGAATGGGGTGGGCCAAACCCAGCAGCAGTTTTCCCCAGCTCTTCTCAGAGAAGCACAGAGGAAGGACAAGATGCAAAAGTCATATGTTGCAAATAGGGAGATTCCAATTGGACACATGGAAAAAAATTGGCATAGTGAGCATGGTTAGACACCAGCCCAGAGAGGCTGCAGAGATTTTCTAAACTCAGCTGGTCACATCCCTGGGCACCCTGACCTCACTGGGAAGCTGGCCCGTCTTCCAGCCAGAGGCTAGGCTGGGTGACCTCCAGCCTGCCTTTTTCCTTTGATTTTATGCAATGGCCTAAATTGCTGATTACAGCTGGGTATCTGCCACAGGAGGGTGTTCAGAGAGGCAGGGCGAGTGGAGAAGGAGGGAACAATCTGATGAATTAACCAAATATAAGGAGGATTCCTGGGTGGAGTTGAGAAGAATCTCATGGTCAAAGACTGCACATGCTGCAGTCGAACTCCAGCGTAGACAAACAGAGGGTATGGGGACTCCAGGGAAAACTTACAGCTACTGGGATGCCCCCAAGAGAAACCCAGGGCTCACTCTGGGCATGGGAGGGTTGTGTGAGACCATCCTGCCTTGTCATCAGAAGCATTTATGAGAGATTTTGTGTTGGTAATTGTTTTCTATATTGTTGAAACCAGATTTAAAATGCAAGTCTATTGCAAGAGTTTTTTGATATTTATTGTTCTAATTTAGTTGACAAATTGATGCTACTATAAAGCCAATGTTCTGTTAAATCTAGTTTGCTTGAAACAATACTTTACAGGTGAAACACTAGAATAATTGAAGTGTTCATGCCTGTTACGCTGCTTAAAGTGATTCACCTGCCTTTGAATGCATTCAGCAAGATTTACTTTAACACCCAGAACATTTCAGGAGTATCTGCATATTTAAAATGCTGTAATTCTGTTTGGTGAGCGAGGGCTAACAGAATGACAGTGTGTGTGCTCTCAAAGCCTGATGTTTGTAAAACACCGTTGTGGAGCCCAGTTTGTTGGTGGGGTGGTGGGGTGGTAGCCCGGCTGTGGCCTGGAGGCACTGGAGAGGTTCAGAGCTGCCAAGTGAGTCCTGAAATCTGGTTCCTGAAATATACTTAAAATCCTGATTTGGATTTGCTGACGTAATAGATGTCTGTCATCTCTAGCACATATTTTATTTTAAAATTGTACTATACATCCCAAGTAGCTTTACTTGTGAAGATATGAAGGAAACACAGGATGAAAAATGGAAGATTTAAGTCTAGCTATAGATTGAATATTGGTGATTTATACTGGTAGTGGTCATTTCTGTGCTTAAAAGATCAAGAGTTCTTCTAAATCTGTAACTGACTATAACAATATTGGGTCAGAAAGCATGAACCCCATCTAGGATAAAAAAACCCACAACCTTTTTTGCCTTTCTTACAAGAAATAGTATTATCGCAAGCTTGAAGTATAGAAAAAACCCATTATTGCCTCCAAGGTGGTATGCCATCTTAATAAGACTTATCTTCAAGACAAGAAAAAATGTACTTTTCAAATCCCACATGCATTATAAACCACCACTTACAAAACCTTTGTTCTAAAGTGCTGGCAATTTTACCTGGGGCAGGCATTTTGCTGCATTTAAAAGGTCTCCACAGGATACTAGTAAATCTAAGGTGAACTATAAAGACCTATGGATACAATGAAATTTAAAGTTTTTGTTTTTCTAAGTTTTTGTTGTTCGTTCTTTAAAACAATGTAACTTCCATCCTACTTAGATAACCTTAGTTTATACTTAATATCATATTTGTAGAGAGAAAAGGGTAAAACGACTAAATTCATGTTTTTTCAAGAAATATCATTAGAAAACATAGCACTGTGACAATTAAAGCAAATAGACAATTGAAGTAAACTAACAACATAACCAGTAATCTGCTTGGGTCATGAGCCAGAAAAGCCCATCTGGCATTTCCAGTGATAGCAAGAACAGGAGCTGCCACCTTTTATTGCATATTGATAAGGTCTGGTAACTACTGGATTGCTCCACCTGAATGCAAAATTGCAGACGTAGTGGGTAATGCTGAATCACAAGTGGTAATTAATGCACCAGAAGAATAACATTACTGGCCGCACGGCATTTCCAGTTAGATTAGGTCTACTTTGCTCCGAAGAACTGGAAATCGAAATTCTGCAACCAAAGTACTTACTTGAGATAAAACAAAAAATTTAGGGACTGTTTATGCAAAAATAGATTCAATTCTTGAGATGTGTGACTGGCTGTGGTGGTTTATGATGAGCATCTCCATAGTTTTAATGCGAAGTGAAAACAGGCATGAGGTAGCTGAGCACGGGTGTGTTTTCATTGCACCGGTGACAAACGCAGCCCGGGAGGAGTTGGCAAACACTTCCCTACGGCTCCAGCAACCTGGATTTTAACCAGGACAAAGCATGAGGGAGAGGATTTTTTTTCTGACCATGTGGACAGTCGAAGATAATGCCTGGAAAATGAGTGTTTATGATTAGGTTCTTCTTTGACTCAGTTTACAAACTCATGTTAGGATGAAACTATTTTTACTAGAATTTTACATGCAATTGGAAAATGCCAAGCCTTTTCCTTGTGAAGACAAGGTCTAACTCCTGAATTACACCCCATGATTAAGATCATACCCATCACTCTTAAAAACATTAGAAATATCCATATGATTTTGTTAGCATTGCGAGCTTTCAGTGTAGTAACTGGGAGAGCTAAGTTTAATAACGGAGTTTTAAAGAAAGAAAAGAAAATAACAAAGAAATAGAAGGTGCCAGAAAGGTTTCTCATTTTTCCTTACCAGTCTTTTTCCTGGCATGTATTTGAATGCTTCTCAGCCTTTTATACCTAGGAGCAGAGGTTATAATAATGGCTTTAAATGTGTAATCTTGTGCAATAAAGCCCCTGCCATTAATGCAAGGTTAAGTATCTGATTTTTAAACCTCTGAAGGTCAGGAAAGTAAGGAGATAAAATTACCTATGCAATTTAGCTTGGAAGTTTAATGTATTAAACAGAGTTTACAAGTGCATGGTGTAGTGGAGGAGCATCACTCCCAATAGTATGAAAAACATCTTTTTAATGACTTAACTGATTCTCTGACTGATCAGGAAGCAGAGAAATCAATCCCAAGCTGAGGCAGGACCATGCAGCGTGGAGCCTGCGGTTCCTCAGGGCCAGGCAGTCATCAAACCTGTTCCTTCCCAAGAGAGTGAGTTTATGAGACTCCACTGCAAAGTGGAATATACGGCCGGGCACTCACTCCATTCTCTAGACAGAGAAGAAAAAGGTCTCTTCCATCGATTAATCAGTTTTCAGCTTCAGGCTTCATGCTGCTGCTCTCTGGTGGGATTTCTTGTACCATCCTAGGCAAGGGTGTGAAATAGCAACTGGAGAATACTTGCACAATATGGCCCAGTTATTTTTGGAAGGTGACAGCCTGTATTATCCAATGTTTTTACAGAATCTATAAAAAGAGCAAGAAGAAAATTGACTTCTTTTTTATTTTTCTCCCATTTCTTTGGACCTTTATGAAGTCCAGTTAAAGTCTTCAGGCTCACAATTCCCCTGACAATTTAGCCAGATCACAAAATCACAGAATCTCAGAGTAGAGTTTGGAAGGGACCTTTGGAGGTCATCTAGTCCAACCCCCTGCCAAAGCAGGGTCACCCAGAGAAGGTTGGACAGGAGCCCATCCAGGCAGGTTTTGAGTATGTCCAGAGAAAGAATGCCCCCCACCTCTCTGGGAGCCTGTTCCAGTCCCCTGGCACCCTCAAAGTAAAGAAATTTTCCTTAAGTTCACCAATTGAATTTATTCCTTTTTGAGCTTGATCTTGGTAAGCAGCATGATTCCTACCTGTTATTCTCTTTCTCATGTGATGTGCTTTGTCTATAATACTGTACAAAAGAAGTTCTGGGACAAGTTTGATAGTTTCTTTGCTTGCAGCGAGTCCTGCTACAACAGTATTTAAAAATGGAGAAGTAGGTGAAAATCTCTCAAAGGATTCAACGCAACAATTTTAGTTTCCTTTTACTTAAGCTTTCTTCTTCCTCCCTTGAAACTTAGGCTCCTCTGAGGCTTGGCACATGCTGTGGAAATATTCACCAAAATTCACATCAGCTCAGTGAAAACTGCACCAAAGCCCACATTGTGGCCAATCTCCAGGAACTCGTGGCTCATCTATGATGGGTCCCAGTTGTTTGAAATTAGTCAAAATTCAGGATGAATTTAGACTCAGTCAGACCTGAATTTTAGCTTTATTGAACTAATATCCCTGAAAAAAAGCACAGGTAATGATGCGCTAATTTAATGAGTACCAATTGGATGTGGGCTCTTGAGGAAGCTCAGCCAAGGACTCAGCTTATCAGAGGAGGGAAGCTGCAATTGTATAGAAATAATTTCATGCCTCTTGGCTGATCTTTGCAACTGATGTTTTTCTTTGTTTTTTCCCTTGTTTTCTCCCCATCCTGACACCACCAAAGTCAACTTGTCCTCACTCATCTCCTAGTTCAGCCTCTTTCCTTTCATTTCCACATCTCTGGTTTTGTATGCCCACCTCCTTTGTCCCTATCACTGCAAATGACAGGGACATGTGCTGAAGCAGGAAGGAAGGACCTCTTTTTTTCCCGGGTTCTTGCACACATTATATTCATGCCAGAGCTTTTGTTTGCTGGTTACCTCACGGCAGCTCACATATTGGTAAACAATAATTTGGACAATCTCAAAAAATTTATTCCAGGCTACAGATGTTAGTTGTTTTGCTGGAAGGCTCTCAAAAATAGCAGGGAAGAGAACTGTTGCCAGACCAGATTATCATGTGCCAAGGATGAATTTTCACTCAGCAGGATTCTGCTCCGTATGTGATTTAAAGGCAAAGGGGTTCACAGGTATTTAATTCACAAGGCAGGATGGGGGCACCGAGACACGGATGATTCAAACATCTGATGGTGAAGAAAGCATAAAAAATACGGGAGGGAGGCAGCCGAGATTGTAACCGGCCCAGTTCACTGTTAACCCTTACCTGTGTGTGGTCCTTCTGGAGATACTGGTGCAGCAGGTAATGGTGAGACATGCCTAGAGGACCGGCAGACCACAAGGGATTTATTCTCCATTAATCCTTCTCCTTTCCTTTTTAAAGCAAAAACTTCCTAAACAAGGAAAGCTCTTTATACACCTTAATAATGGAGGTTATTGAAGTATAGAACATTTTAATGCCTTGCTGAAGGTAGATTTGTGGCAGATTTAGGATTAGAGTTGCTGTTTTCTCTCCCCTCATCCTAAACTCAGTGTCACATGGTCCTGACACAGTCTTTCTGAGTCAACCCTGTGGAAATGGGAGGCTGGTGGGGTTCCTCCGAGATGGTTATTCTGTTAATTCATTCCTACAATGTGTTCTGCTCCCTCCTATGGTAATGAGATACAGCCGTGTTCCCCATTGGGAAACGGAAGAATTCAGAATGGGTGCTAATCTTAAAAAAACAATTAAGAATCAAAAAAACTGTCATGAGAAAAACTTATATGTCAATAGCCTGACCACTTTCTGTCCCTTGGTGCAAGCAAGGTGTTGTCAGAAGATTACTACTGCATAAAAATCTAGCTATAGAAAACCAAGTAGAAGAATGCATCGCACTTAGAAGAGTATTGCCCAAGGGGCAGCTTCTTTCAGCTGAGCCTTGACCCTGATCTCTCAAAAATAAATAAATATTCAGCTACAGGGAATATTACTTGGCTTGTTGTGTAAGAAGGCTGAAAAGATGGTGTTGGTAAAGTTAGTGGAGGTAGTAAGAAGGAAATTAATGTAATAGCAGGAAAGATATGATAGTTCATGGAAAATCCATTTATAACATTAAGAGGCTTGTTCATAGTTGTTATTGCTTTCCCCAGAATGGTTGGAGAATGTGTCATAACCTACATTTTTTAAAGTGCAATAACTGTATAGTATGTTCACGGCCTATTTGTCTTTAAAAAGCCTTAGACTTCATTATAAAGGGAAACAACTTTAATAAAATTTAGTTACATTTGTTTGTTCATTTGTCTGAGGTCAGAGCATTTATATTAAAATCAGAGAGTCAGGGATAAATAGCCATGCCTCTTAGAGCTGTGTTTTATATTAATAATGGTGATACTAGGAGGTTTCATAATGCTTTTAACACATTTTTGCCAGAATTGTTGGTCATAAGCCTGTACCTGTGTTTAACAGGTGTCTATTCTGTATGTTAAATGCGTAGTTTGAGAACTGAGTGATAGATATTCAGATCCGATATGATAATGGACAGAGAGTTTCAGAAAGGGAGAAATTGAACATTATGCATTTTATTGGAGCTTTGTGAAGTTGCAGACTTCAATTTGCTACAAGCCAGTGGAGCTAAACCAATGTTCACAAAGATGGGAAATTTTAGAGAAATAAACCTATGCCTTTTTTTTTTTTTTGTTCTGCCTCTTGCTGTCTTAGAGGTTAAAACTCTATAATACTTTGTGCTAACAGTAAGCTTTATTACACAAACTTTGCAGTATTTCAGACTACTACTGCATTATACTGCTTTATTTTAGGGTTGATGCTCGATGCCAACTTCTAGATGAAGGAGTTCTGAAGGAGTAGTGAATTTTATACCTCAGAAGTATCTTCTTTTTCTGTTAATAGGTTGTATTTAACGTAAAACCACACTATGCTAAAATGAACTCAAGGTTTATTGATAACTCCTTCCTTCAGCCCAGGTAGAAAGCAAATGTGCTAAGCTCTGTAATAAGTTACAAGATGTATTGTCTCATTATCTTTGTAAATGACTCCTAAAGTAGAATTAAAAATGCCATACCTGTCTTTCATTCATTTGAAACAAAATACAATCATGAGGAAAAACCCCAAACTTTTTGGTAGGCCACTACCTGAAATATCATATATTTAGACTGTTTTCCTTAACATTAAATTCTTGGTTTTAAACTTGAAAGCAGTGGTTTGTTACAGATTAACTTTACATTTTTAATGCTAAAGCTGTAAAATAGATTGTACAAACTAGATGAAGTGATTTAGAAATAAGAGGAAGTATGTTAATGTGAATATAATCAGTAAATTGAACAATTATTCATTATTGTGACATGTATGTCATGCGAGATGAATACTGAACGTTATCCCAGTGTGTTAACAGTGACAATAGTATTTACCTTCAATATAATCTTTTACTTTTAAAATAATAAGGTTGTCCAACTACCAGAAAATAATCAGATTTTAAGTAGCACAGCTCTAGAAATTACATTAAATAAATTTTCTATCTGTCTATCTATGTTTAACTGTTTTCTTTCACATAAAATAATAGATGAAGTTCAGTTAATGAAAATTATGTACTAATCTGGTAAAATGCCACCTCACTTTTAAAGCTTTTCTTGCTTGCAAAATTGACTTTTTAAGGAGAAAAACTTCTATCAAGTATCCCAACTAATTGGAAAACTGTACTTGTGATCTAATGTGATAGAAAGTAGTCAAGACAGCAGAAGGTCTCTAAGGGACGTTAAAAAGTAACAAGCCCTGCTTGTGTGGAGCCGACAGCTGCACTTAAAATTCAAAAGATTAGCAGATAATACTTTATTAGTTTGCCCTGATTATCATAACTCTGCATTTTATTTATATATATTTTAGTGGAGTCTGCAAGCATGGAAGTTTTTAATGTTCATCACCTCCTCCTTATTTACTTCTTTATCTACATCTCACTCTCTGTCCCTGGTATCTCCAGCAGAGGTTATTTCCACAATCTTTTCTCATACTGCAGTCAGAGTTAGTACCATTTTTTTTTTTTTTTAACTATCAGAATTTAATCAGGGAAGGTGCCTGAGTGAAGAAGGGGAAATCTGCTCTGTGTTCAGAGGTAAAAAATGCCAGATTTATGGCAGCCCATACAATCTGACTGGCCCCTCCTGTGTCCATACAGAGCACCAGCTGAGGCAGGGATCCTATGGGAAAGTGTGCTCCTTAATTAAAGCCCATATCACTCTGTTTATGAGGGTATTGTTAAGGCTCAAAGGATAAGCATCAGCCTGGCATTATCTGACACTGACAGCCTGACACAAACTTTTAAAAGATAAATGGCCTGGTTTTAGGAGTAAAACAAGTCGCAAACATCATCTCAGTAGATGTTGTTACAGACTACTGCACTTGCAATCCCCATTCTCCTGTTGCCATTCCAGAAGTGGTTATGCTGTCTGACAGCCCTGTGCTGTTGATGCCTGGGGTGGGGAGGAAGGTCTTGTGGGACCTGGTGCCCACAGGGCCCTTCCCTGGCATCTAGAGTGGCTTTGTGTTTGAGGCTTTCGCCAGCCTGGCCACGCCTGGGGCAAAATAACTCTTGTCAGGTTATACAATCATAGAATGGTTTAGGTTGGAAGGAACCTTAAAGATCATCTAGTTCCAAAGCCCTGCCATGGGCTAATGACACCTCCCACTAGACCAGGTTGCTCAAAGACCCATCCAAGATGGCTTTGAACACCTCCAGGGATGCAACCTCCACAACTTCTTCATGATATGGAGAGGGTGTAAGTGATACTCTTGCCCAATGCTATGGGCCATCCCGTGTCCCAGCTGCTGGAAGTTTACCCTTCCAGCTCCTGAGATACTGTCCTGGGAGCTTGAAGGGTTCCAGCAATTTGGGAAGCTGGAGACAAACCTAAAGACATTCCTGCTCCCACAAACCCCAATCCTGGCAGCTGAGGGCCTGTGGGGCACAGTGAGGAGCTCGTCTGTCTGCTCCCCCTTACTGCATCAGACATTTCCAATTAGGCCTCCTGTAGAGTCACGTTAGCACAAACCAGAGTTTCCATGGAAAATAATATCCTCCAGCCAAATTAAGTTGTGCTGCATTGACTTAATGAACCTGAGTTACTGAATGCTCCTTGTCTGTGTCTGTTCCCTCGATATGCCTTCTGCTGTATGGAAACACCAACAAAACAGGCTGCTTTGCTCAAAATAAGGTTTGACAGGTTTAAAAATGTCAATGGTGGGTAGGATAGCAAAAAAATCCCAATGCAGCTCATCAACAGCTGGGTTTTGTGCGAACATTTCTGTCCACAGGCCGTGCTACCCCTGGAAATGAGACTACTCAGTCTCTTCATAAATATCCAATAAGCTATAATGTCATCAGTCTTCCTAAAAATAAAATATTAAACACTGTAAATGGTATTTGACCTCTATTATGGTGTCTGGAGGATTAAAAATGCTCCGATTCCCGGCGGCGTGCTGTCGCACGTGCCCCCAGCCTTTGCTGTGTGTTTGCGTTTCGAGCCTGTGGCAGGGGACGCCAGGGAGGAGGACAACCCGAGCCAGCGGTGCCTTGCCTCTGTTGTGAGCCCAGCACTTCTCTGTGCTTTCACTCGTGGCTCAGAAATTATGTTGGAAATATGGGGAATGTGCTACTGTGACACCTCCAGACGTTATCAACAGCGTGGTATCAAACTGCATTCCGGCGCCTTCGCTTTCGGTTTTTCAGAGATAATGTTTTTGCAAGACTATTTTTAAAATCTATCCTTACAGTTCCCTTCTGAACACTCATATCGTATGTTTCAAAACAAGGATGAATTTGCCATGGAGAACTGCCATATTTTTCTTTAACAGCCAATAAATAATGTTTTGTGTTGCTGAATGAGTGAGGCTGAACCTGTGCCTTAAGTTATTTGAGAACACAGGATTATTATGGACTAATGCATCCCTTCCCATTTCCGTTAGAATATCCATCATACTTCCAGTTTGAAATCAAAGATATGGAGGAAAGAATATCATCTGGCTCTAGGGCTTTGATTTTCAGTGGGGTCTGCTTGAAGAAAGAAAGTGAAAAAGGAGGAGAAGATGGATGATAGAGGATTTTGTCTCTATATGTATGTAGCCTGGTTGCTAATAAGGTCATGAATAATAGTCAACATGAATTTATTAAGAAAAAAATCATGTCAAACCAATCCTTTTCTGTGGAAAGTGCTATGTGTCTTAACTTCATTGTCTTTTGCAACCGTGTCAGAACTTTTTTCATAAGTCAGCTGAGGAAACCCGGTCCAGGTGCATTTGCTGTGGGGAAAGGAGGGAGCAAATCTGTGGAGTTACTGATGGTTCACTGCAGTGGGCTGCGAGTAAACTTAGGGTTAGGATTCAAAATGAGTTTAATAAATTGGAGCAGTTGTCTGAAAAACCAGGATGCTGTTCCACCATGGAAAGTACAACATACCACACTCAGCAGGAATAATTAGCAGCCTGAGTACCAGATGGGCAGATGGCATTGTTGTAAAAAAGCGTATAGAGTATTATAGCGGATCACAGAGAAAATATGAGTCAGTAGTGTTTTGCTACAGAGGAGTCAAAAAGCATTCAGGGATATATAAAGAAAAGTATTGTATTAGTACTAATGTTACCTGGCACCAAAAGGCTTCAACTTTGTCCCTCAGACAGGGGAACTGGACCTCAGGAAAGGTCTTGATCATGGCAGAAGTGCAGAAAAGAGCAGTGAGAAGCATCAGCAACGTGGAAACACGAGGGGGGAGTTAAGAGGGGGAGAAACAGAGTCTAAAGAAGAGAATATCTAGGAGGTCTTGAAATGACCAAGAAAGGCTGGTGCAAGCTGAAGGACTTTTCTGGCATAATGCCTCACTTGGTTATGAAGGGCTGGTAGACTCCAATTTTAATTATTAATCCCTTCTTCAGGTCAAAAGCAGACTTCTACCTATTCTCTGCTGATATGAACAGTATACAGAAGGAGAATGGAGGTGATAGGAATGAAGGTTGTATTTAGTGATAATAAAAATATTACAAAAATAGGAAATGAGTCCTTTTACTCATATGCCATGTAAGACTTTACATTTTGAAATCTCAAATTTGCTGAAAAATTTATTTATTTTCTCTTATTTTGAGGATTAATTATATAATCAAATATTTTTTTTCCTTTTCCTTATATATTCTAATCCAAGTCTACTCCAAGTTTTGGTGCTCTGAGCTGGCATATTTTCTTCACTAGAAATTGTTTACACGAGTAGAAAGATAAAATGTAAATATTTCCATTTTCTTGGGGGTAATTTTATAAATAATGATAAAACATACAGTAATATGAAACTAATTTTTGGAAAATCTAAAGGTCAAGCTTGATCAGACGGTCTCTGAGTTATACATTATTTTACCTATAAGCTACTAATTAAAAAGTAAGTGCATTGTGCCCAATAAATGTCCAGTTGGATTTGTGTTCTCCAGTAGTTGCTTCTATCAAAGAGAAGTAAACAATCATTTTCTAGTTTTTAATGGAAGTCCATTATTTAATAATGGTTTAGCTTTTGCCTTCGATAACTTTTGCTGTAATTTTCTTAATGTAATCTCTGCTTAGTTTGTATGGCATATTCAGTAATCACACTAGGGTTTTTGATAAAAATGCACTGAGCGCTGGCCTCAAATCCAAATGGCTACTAGACATCTTTCTAACTTGGAAATAACTTGTCTTTTATTTTGCTATTATGGACTGGTAAACCCCCAGCCTAGAACTCAGTTACAAGCTCTTCTTTTCTCTGTGGCATTATAAAAAAACATAACCTTTTGAAATCAAAGAAATTCTCTCTTTTGTGAGGATTCACTTGCTTGTTAGTTCACTTAAGCTCTTGAGTTGGAATATTGAGTAGTTCCTGTTCCCTGCGTGCTCTCTGGGGAGCCCAAGGAGGAAATGCAGATGGTTTTTAGGTAGGTCAACTCATGCACACTGAGTGGTTGCTTGACGTGCAACACCTTGGCTAGAGTATATCACGGCAAGAACATCTGTAGCTGAAACTCTGGCACGGATAAGGTGGTGTTGAAAAGCTTGTTGAGGGGCTACGGGGAGCAATGGGAAAGCGAGGAGCTGGAAGTGATTTTGGCCTGGCTTCAATAGGGCAGGCAAAGCGTACGTGTCTCCGGGCAGCTGTGGAGTCAGAGGGGATCCTGCTTGCCTTCAGGCATCTCCCTTTCTGTCTGATCTTGAGAAATCTTCAGCTCAAAATTAGGGAGAAAACTTTCTGAACTCGCGCTTAATTTCTTTTGCTGTTAAGGTTTTTTCCCCCCACATTTCTGTTAGTAATTTTGTACAAAACTTTTCTCAGATAGGAGCTACTTCAGCAGCGTACTACGAATATATGAGAACCCCTAACTTGCATGAAATTGCATGTATTGCAGGTGCCCTCTCTTAACGAGGAAAATTTAAAGCTACTGACTACAAATCCAAGCATGAAATGATCCAAGCTGGAACTCTGTATCTCATGTGGCCTTTTCCCCTTCATCTGAATTTAGCCCCAAGTGTACAGATGCATCTTGCTGTGCCCTTGCACCCAAAGGCAGGATTTAGCCTCCAGCATCCAGGCAAAAAGTTTGCCAGTGCTCTCACGCAGTAACAGATTGCAGTTCCGTAGTTGCCAGTACACTATTAAAATTGCAGATTAAGGTTTCTTTTTGGACACAAAACACCACCAAAATATCAGTAGTGGGTTGTAGAGAGTGCCGGGCTGCTGGCATGGAATTTTTCAAGTGCAGGTACAACTTCTCACACATCTATGGAATATTTATTAGTTCCCAGATTGCTCGCTAACTGGTATGAGTGGGCAAGAGCCTTCAGGTTCATACTATAACTAAGGTAATTAAAATGGGTTGAAGATAGCTTGAGCTGTTCTTGTTAAAGGTTGTTTCGTCTGAACTGTGGACTAAAGGGTGGCAGCGTGGCCTTAGAAACACTTGTCTTGAAGTTTGGTTTGTCTAAGTTTTAGCTTGCCCTTTTGGTGCCCTGTGACATTAACACAATCATGTAGGCTTTGAAAGAATTAAGACTTTTGGGTAGTAAACAATAGTACTTATTTTTATAATAGGCTCTATTTTTATTTATTTTATTTTTTTTAATATGGCACAACCAAACTGAAGTCAGTGTCTTTAGAAGTACAGTGTTCGTACAGTGTTCTTGTAAGAGCATCAGCCTGGGACTTCAGGGATTTGTATTCAGGTCTTGGCCCTAAGGTTGTTCTGGAATAGGCTTGGTCTGGCTTAGTAGAACCAGTGCTAGGAAAACCACAGCCTCCAGAAAGCTGTGTGAGATGCCTCTACTCTCACTACTACTGTTGACCTTACAGGAAATTACTTCTCTTCCTACTGCCCACTCAGACCATCAAAGTCTCCCTGTCTCCCTCCTGCTTGGTCTCAGAAGATCTCAGTGGGCTCCCTGGTGTTGGCAGTGGAGGGATGGTTGGATCGGGCAGAAGCATCTTGTCAGACCTGTGGATGGTCTTTCACCTTGTTACATCTGATTTCTTCATTTAACAGGCCTTTTTCATTTGTTCAGTTTTTGTATACAGATTGTAGAGAAACCGTGTATTTGTATAATACACAGCTCAGGACTCAGACTTTGAAAACATGGGTTCAAGCCCCTGTTCAAATCCCATCACTTTTTGTTGTCATGACTGGCCTGCCACAGCTCAGTAGAAAATCCATTTTCCTTATTCCAGTACCTTCTGCTCTGTGAAAAGTTCCGGGAGTGTTTGAGGTGAAAGAACAGTTTAACATCCCTTTCTGTCCCTTTTCTGTACCAGTTCATTTTTTTGTTGAAGCCTTGGTTTATACAAGTGCAGTTCTCTTCTGCCTAACCTGTAACATTTCCAAAAGAAAAGGCATGAACCGTAGATTCATGTACTTCCTGCAAAACCATATTTTTAGCATCTACAGATCAATTATATCCAGTTAACTCATTGGTCTTGAGTTTTATTCTCTCAATTATTTAAAAGCACAATAGGTATTAAGATTATGCAGATTTTATAGGCATTTTCACTGATAGATTCCCTCAGTTGAAGATCAGCATATGAGCAGCCCCTTCCTGATCAATATTTTAACCTTTCAAATAAATTTTTCTTCACATTATCCTGTTTAGACTGCAATCCGCTTTATAGGTCTATAATAATTTCCTATTTTTTGTGTAAACTTCTTTATCTTTCTTTTTTAATCCAGATAGTCTCTAGTGTAATAGTGACTAATCTAGATCCTATCCACCCCAATTCCCCCAGCTCCTTTCTACTGCTGCTGTAACCCTGTAACCTTACTCAGTTTTTTTTTTTTTTGCCTTTTTTTTTTGTTGTTCCAGACCATATGACTCAAAAGTCACTCCCAGTTTTTGCTACCTTGAGTCAGAGATTGGCTTTCTTTTGTTTATTTTGGATTCCTTCCTTTCCTCCTATTCTATTTTTTTAAGGAAAGGGAAATCAATCTTCTGGGCTTACTTTGTCATATCTATATATCCTTATGTCAGTATTAATCTCTGTGCTTTCGCCTTGTTCAGATACCACCTTATTTATTACATTGTTTTATTTTACAATAGCCTGAACCTTGCATAATTTCAATAACTGATGGTTTTCTATCTTGATCTTCCTAGCTACAGTCTGTAAAACAATTCTGTTTAGCTCAGTGCTTACGTCTTGACTTGTATCTTTATTCTCAAATATTTTCAAGCAGAAGTTGCAAAAATAGTTCTTGTTATATATAAAGAAATAAAGAATAAAACCAGGTTTGAATTTCATTTCATGTGAATAGTGCTTTGGTCATTTCTGTCTCCTGCAGGAAATCTCTGCCATTTCTTCATGTCACCTTCCTTCATGAACCCCCAGTGTTCTTCAGTAATTTGGTCTTGTAAAGTGATGGCAGGTCGTAGCTGTCAAGGGGAAAATGATTGCTTGGTATATAAGGGCATAAGCTTTTAAAGGGTTTTAATAGCAGGAGAAAGATTTTTAAATGGTCTCTGTATAAAAGGGCAAATGAACATATTATTTTGATAGTGTTTTGTGGTATTAAACAGATCAGCTGTTTTATGCCTAAATGCCTATAATACCCATGGAAATTTTTTTTTGGTACCCCATACTTAGTTAAAATTTGAAATAAATTGGCCTGATGATCACAAAGGCCCAGATTTTGTTTCTCAAAAACATCCACGTTAATAACAAACTCTCTGTTGACCCTCAGAAGGTTGGTGCAGGGTACAGGGAAGGCATGGAGCTTTTGAATAGGGTAATCTAGTTTTGCTACACCCTTATGACAAATCTGTCTTATACCTGACACGGACTCTGACAGCACTAACAATCTAATAAATCAGTCACAGGTAATGCATGCTGAAAGCTGCTTTGGGGAAAAAAAAGAAAGGAAAAATTGGGGGCGCTTAGGAGCAGACCAGGAGTATGTTCTTTTCTTCCCATCGCTCTAAGGCAAACTGATTAAAAGCCTCTGTATTCTCTCAGTAAACTTATCACAAGTTATTCCCATCTTCCTGTTACAGTACAAATACCAGCAAGTTACATGTCTAGATCAAAATTATTTCTAAACAGGGGAAAAATAAAGTCTTAATAAGGTGTCAAAGAAATCAGCTGGGAAATTAGCTGATCCCATCAGGAACACTATGATGACAGCAGAGTAAATTTTTGAAAGAAAAGTTAGTATAAAAATTTTTGACAAAATTATGATCCTTAGAATAAAAATTCTTCTTGCTTCAGACTAAGAATTTGTCAAGTTAATTTTTTTCCTTGGAAGCACTTTTCATTTTTTGATCAGTTTTAATAGAGGGGCTTCTCCAAGCCAGGTTAGCTGCAGAGTCTGGGGGGTGTTGAGTAATCTATTGAATGGGAAGTTAATAACAGAACTGGCTCTGGCTCAGAAGAGAGAGAGAAGGAAGTAATTCTTTTGAACTCCGAAGAGCTCAACTAACACATCTAATTTGGAACTGAGTTGCCTGTGACTCTGCAGAGGCAGAAAAGAAAGACACCTCTGGTCGATTTGTGTCTCAGCTGTTACAAAAGGAAGCAATATGGAACAGAGAGTAACGTCTGCCCATGTCCCGTAAGGCAGAGACCTTCTTCCTTTCCAAACCTGCCTCCTGGGTAGTCAGAGATCAGCCCAGAGCTCCCCTCCCCAAGCACAATGGAAACTTCTTCTGAAAAATGAATATTAATTTTGGATGTGGCAGCTCCTGCTCAGAGCTCCTGAGTATGAATTAGTTTGCCGCAGTCGAAATGGTAATCTCAGAGGTACATATTGCTATGTGACCATGTGTATCCTGATATGTCCTGCTCCTTCTCCAACTGGTATTAATGTTAAAAAATTAATTGAACATAAAGATGTAATATTAAGCCCACAGAATATGTCGCGCTTTACACCTCTTTTAGTTAAATAATTCAAAATGAAACTAAATTTATACATAATTCTATGTGTGTGGAGTACCACGAAGTCTTTTTTATTTGGGATGTGATATATAATTTGACAGACCCTCTCAATGTGTCATCACCTTGCATCAAGCCCCAAAATATACTCATTTCCATCCATCATCTGCTGTTTTTTCAATGACCTGTGCAGAAGAGGGTTTTCTGGCAGGAAGGCTGAGCGTTAAATACTCACAGAGACCAGGTCACGCTTCTCTCCCCCACAGATGGTCTCCCCAGGACAGGATTAGTAACTCCTGCTGTTGAGCTACTGCTCTACTTGGTTATAGACAAACCAAGGAATGACACCTGCAGGCCCCAAAAGTGGTACATTTCTGGAGCAAAACTGCTCATTCTAAAAGGAGTTAAGACATGATATCTACCTACCTATTCTGCAGGGAGTACATCCACTTCTTTCAACTCACATAGCATGTCCTAACATGAGAGAAAAAAGGCCTTTTTTAAATGAAAAGAAAACGGTATCTTTCCAGCTGGACTACTGAATAGCATGGTTGTTTCTCTGTTAAAAGCATTTTCTTTGCTTCATAGCAATTTCTAGGAGGTTTTCAGCTAATGTACTGTGGAGATACATATATGTATGTGCAATCATATGTGCATGAATCACACAACCTGACCCACCTTTTTGGCAAATGTTAATAATGGTAGAGAGTGGGCCCAAAAATTAATTCCTTCCTACTTATTATGGTTTCCTGCTTTCTAGGCAGAAAAAAATTTAGTTTCATCTTTTTTCTTGAAAACAACACAGTCAATAAAGATTCAAAAAGAATACAGCCAGGACCTTTATGTGTAAGCATCCCCATGAACAAATATTATAAGCCACGAATGAGTTAAATCTGGCAATGATTGTCCTCTTGAAAAGGTTTACATTAAGCAAAAGTCCCAAACATTCCTCCTTCAACCTATTTGTTCTGTTTGCTATACCCATAACAAGAGATCATGATATATTGTGCCCAATTTATGTGGGGGTTTAATAGGATTTTGAAATAAGCCTTCAGCAAACAAAGACTTTTGGAAGTCATAATGACAATTAGAACTAAACAACTTATAACTTCACGTAACTATGCAGAGGTAGAGTGCAATTAGTAGGACTGACTCCCGTCTTAAGCTCCTTGCAGTTTTTTTGGACAAATAGGGAGTAGTAGACATGGCTTATAAGTAGAAGAGGAAATTTCGAAAAATAAGGCCTTGTATTTGCAAGAAAAAGTCCCAATTGGGTATTTTTCAACAAGGTGTAGAACACCTATGAAATTCTAGAGAATAATTTTTCTCTTACATTATTCTATATCTTGTTTAAAACAAGAGCTGAGTGTGTCCTCCTCATGCCTAGTGACTTTTCAGCACAGTATATTGAACAATCAGGGGAAGAAAATCAGTCAAGTGCCGAAGGGGCTGGGAGAAAAGGAACAGTATCAAATTCATCCTCAAGAAAGGAAGTGTCACACTGACAGTATATCTGTTCATACTACCTATAGTAACTGTAGGTTACCTATAGTTTGATATCAGATACTGGAACCTGAGTGGCACTATTTGTCAGCAATTGTTTCTGGTTTATATCCGCACATCCTCAACGATGCAAAATAACTTTCTAGTTGCCTAAAAATAGATGGGGATGTCCATTGTCTCAAACAGGCACTTCTAGAAGTACAATGAGAAGCTGCAAGGCGTTGAAAGGTGGTTTAGATTTTCAAATCCAATCTTGGCAAGAGGTTTTGTTCATTAGCGCTGTCTCTTGTAGACCTGATGGAGGCAAGGTAATAGAAATCTTTTTTATTGATTGGGGCTGTACTTCAAGAAAAGCATAATTGCCACCCTAAATTTAATCTTGTAGGTACTCATCTGGTGCCAATGTTCTGTTTTATCATTAATGCCTTCCTGGAACTGCTAAAGTGAAGGCTAAAAACTTAATTTCACATTAACATTACTAACTATGATCTAGATCAACACATATTAGTAAAATATAGCAAGTATTTTTGACGTCTGATCCTTTGTTTAAGTGTTTGTTGAGAAGGAAACTTGCAAGGCATAAGAAGTGTAATTTGCTTTTTAAATCTTTTGTATTTGGGATACTATTTACATTGGAACAGTTTGCAACATAAAATAAAAGACGAAACTTCAGAAATAAAGAATAGAGAGTCATTTATTGGAAAACAGATTGGATACATTTAAAAACATTTTGCTATGTTAGTTATATGTGGGAAAAAAATGTTTCTATTAGGAGCTGGGCAAAAGGGAGGAGGAAAGTTTCTGTGAATTATAGTACTGACAACTTTCCCAAGCTTTTTTAAACATTTAATTTGCAGTATTCAAAGGTCTCACAGCAGTATTTTTTATTCTTATAAATTGATGGTAAGGGTCAGATCGTATCTTACAGCTAGTTACTGTTGCAGCCCTGAAGGTTCAATCAAAAAATTCTTACTTGTGCCACTGTTCCCCTTAGTTAATTCTGGAGGAGTGAGGGAATGTCAAAACTTCTGTATTTCTCTGTCAAGACACTGAGGTTTCGGTCTATAGTCGCTCTGAATCTTCCAGTGAGACAAACTAAAGGAGAGCATGAATGCCCAGAGCGTGGTTTGGGATGTACCTTACTGAACTGGAGAGTTATCCAAGGTGACAGTTTGAAACTCTTTTTTTTAATTATTTTTTCAGTGAATTTATAATTGGTTTCCTTATTCCCTTCTTCTCACTCCTTCCTCTTCCCATCAGGTTTCCTTCCACTGCTGCATCCCATCCCATTCCATTCCATTCCATTCCACCCCACCCTACATAAGTACTGTTGCCTGTGATGAAACACGCCGCTCCTCCCTTGGCCACTGGTGGCCACAGGGTGAACCAACGGTAGATCTCTGTAAATCTGAATTTTCAGAGTAAGACACGAATTTCTGAGAGATCCTAGATTTTCCAACATGTCACTAAGCCCCTCTTGTATGATTAGAAAGGTAGTTTTCTAAAATGTTTCCAGAGATTAAGGCTGTATGACTACATGGAGCCTTGCATGTCCTTAGCATCTCAACTGTTGACTCTCCTGGGAGCAATGTAACAGAGGACAAAGGAGAACTCTAGTGTAGATGCAACTAAAAGCCAGAATTTCGCCAGGTATTTTACTGATACCTCCCCAAATGTTGATTTTAGAAAACTGAAGCATTTGCCTTTAGCAGTTATTCAGTGTAAAGACACTACAGGCTGGAGCGAGTGTTAGCTAAATGTTATTGAGGTCTTTCCCTCCGTAGACACTGAAATTTCTCAGTAGAAGCAGGATCTTATTTATTTAGTTTTCTCTAGACTCTGGGTAAACATACCTGCTCAAAAAAAGGGGAAGAAATTATGAAATTTCTGTGCCATCAAATTTTAATGGGAACGGAATAACATGGCACTAAAAATCTTTATAAAATGGTCTTTACTATTTTAAAATCTTGTTGTTGTCAGGAGCAGTCATTGTGATGGTGTCACTACAGTCACGGATCATGAATTTGAGCCTTGCTATAGACAAGTTTGTAAATAAATGTAGGTTTATTGACGTATGAGAAGGGTTTGTTGGAGTTTTTTTGGTTGTTTTTTTTTTTTTTTTAATTCTTCTGTGTGATTATATGAGGGTAAAAAGGAGAGAACTAGCAATTTCTTCACACTATACCTTCCCAAATGGAAAATGTGCTCAGTGCCAGATTATCAATACCCAAATGATCGTCTTCATTGTCCTGCTGTTATGTTATCTTCATCCTATTGGGAGCTGCAAAAAAGAAATGAGAATTCAGCTGCTTAAGGGACTATAGAAGAAACAGCCCCATGTATGTGGTGTCATGTAAGAAATATTATGTGCAAGCGTTCAAATGATTTATTATAGTTACTGTGTTTTCTTTGGAATTTTTATGTAATTACGGCAAAATCACAATCCACATTTTTTTTCACAATTTTGACTTGGGTAACCAAAGTTTTTATTAACCAGGGAATGAAGAACATGTTTTTGAAAGGGATTAAGCAGTGAAATGATGAATGGAACTGTTTCCAAAGCATGCACATAAAGTGATATCATCTAGCTAAGGCTGATTTCTGCTCCATCGCTTCAACAGGAAAATAGCTATATTGCTGAAATGATTCGGCTTAGGCTCTATTATTTGCGGTGGCGCTTGACAGTTATGGAGTTGGAATTCAATTTCTTTCATCTAAAGCAGGTGTGCCTTAAAAAAATCACTCTGCCACTTCTGTATAACGCACGGAGATTGTTGGCTTCTTGCCTGAAAACGTTTCAGTGCACTTATCCCATTTTCATACAGCAGAAGTTGTCCATGAATATCATCTTGGTTTAAATACATGAGTGAATTTTCTTTATTCCAAAACAAGATAATAGATGATATGAAAAGCTTTGTTTTATGCCAGCACATAGATTAAGAACCCATTTTGAAGGGCAGTTTTGTAGAAATCTATATTATAAAGCACATAAAGATATTGATATTAATTTATTATTCAGGACAAGAAGAAAGGTGCTCCTTAATCTTGATGTATCTGTATTTGATATGACAGGTTAACCTTGATATTAGCATCATGTATCCGAATTTTACTTCCCTCTTTGACTCTAAAATACTTTACTGTAGTTTCTGATAGTGATGTATCCAGGTAGCAGTTGTTTATTTGCAAATAGTACATGCCACATTTATTTTATCTGAAGAGAGAGTGTACTTCTACAAGTGCCTGCTGGGATTTAGGCAGAGTAAGGATTTGATTTTACATGGAAAAAATGCGTGTAATATCTGGAAGAGTGATATATATTTATTGAGGTCAACTAAAACCATATGTGAGGGTCTGTGTTATATTACATATTTCCATATATCTATATACACATTTATACTAAAATATATACCTGGATTTTAGATGTGCATATACTTTTTTGTCAAAAAAATTTATATATGCAATTTTATATATAAATTAGGATGTATAATGAAACTTAAAATGCTGGAAAGGCCCTGTCCTATTTTCTTTTGGTAAAAACATGTGTGACAGAAGTTTGAACATACATTTAGTACCAAACAGGACAGAAGTTCTAAGTATCCATGTTGTACACAACTGTGTGCAATTACTCCAAAGCCCCATTCTGAAGTAATGTGTCAACTGAAGTCAAAACATATCAGGGAAGACTTTCAGTAGACTGGTTTCTCCTGTGTTCATGAATCTCTAATGAGAGCTAAAGAAAAACAATGTAATTTCCAAATCAGTAATGCTCTTCTCTCCCATTTAAATGTGAAGAGGAGATACATTTTTATTGCAGGGAAATCATCAGCAGAATTGCAGAATGAACATGTTTGTTTCTTTCTTCGTAAACTTATCTGAGTTTAAAAGGGTGTTCAAGTATTCATACATGCTACAGGTTTTCATTTTACTGTGCACTACCATAGTTCTTGAAATCCTTTACGGACCAGCAGCAGGCTTTTGTCATCACTAGGACTGAGCACACATGGAGACCTCCAGGCTAACGGGGACCCCAGGTGGTGAGTTCACCTGGTAGGACATGTTGCTGTGTGGATTCGTCTGGGCACAGCTGGTGTGAGGCCTAACCTTAAGTACTGTGTTCAGTTCTGGGCCCCTCACTACAGGAAGGACACTGAGGTGCTGGAGTGTGTCCAGAGGAGAGATACCAAGCTGGTGAGGGGTCTAGAGAACAAGTCCTATGAGGAGAAGACTGAGGGGGCACCTCGTTGCCCTCTACAACTCCCTGAAAGGAGGTTGTGGAGAGGTGGGTGTTTGGCCTCTTCTCCCAAGGGAATAATGACAGGACCAGAGGTAATGGGCTGAAGTTGCAGTAGGGGAGGTTCAGATTAGATATTAGGAAGAACTACTTTACTGAGAGAGTGGTCAGGCACTGGAATGACTTGCTCCATGTGGAGCAATACCTCCACATCACCATCCCTGGAGGCATTTAAGAAATGTGTAGATGTAGCACTTCAGGGCATGCTCTGGTGCCCGGGATTGTTGGCTCGTGTCTGTTTGTGGGTGGGTGTGGTGTGGTTTTTTTCGTTGATATTTTTTTTGTGTGTGTGTGTGGTTGGACTTGATGATGTCAAAGGTCCCTTCCAACCATGAAGATTCTGTCATTCTGTGATTCTGTGAATTCTGAGCTCTTGGGTGCTTCCAGGTCTAAACCCTCTACAGTGTATCAGGATGCCTTTGAATACAGTCTCAATCCCTGAGCGAGTACATGTGTTGAAGGTGTTCAGTGATACAATGAGGAAGTCACAGTCATTTTTCTTTCTCAAATAGCATTAATTAGAAGTTCCTTTGTAATAAGCAAGCAAAGGGCCTGACATACATGTGTAGCTCGATACTGTTTATATTTGACTTTCCCCTTTTTATCTCCTATTACTTAAATTTATTTCTCAGATCATTCACAAATAGTCATGCGATTTTTTCCTAAAACTCCACAGTTTGTCTATCCACAGATGCTGAATACAGGTTGTATAACTTGAGCACCATGATTTGTGATTTAATGTATCTGATTTAATGTATCTTGATGCATAAACGAACAAAGTAATAGTGATGTTAAGGTCATTAACTGCAGCAAAGGGTTGCCTAATATGAGAAATTGTTTATTAAAAACATCTTGTGTTTTCAGGCTGTATTTGAAATCAATAGTATATTTTATCTCTGGAAGGCAGTCACTGGGCTCACTCATAGGGAATGAATGGCCTGTTGCTGTTCGATTTACTGGTAAATTCCAGTGTTAAAAAGATCTGCTATCAGGTTTGCCTTTTCTTAATTATCATTTTCTGTAACAGGCTACATTTCTCGGTACCTTTATGCCTTAAAATAAATATTCACCAGTCAGGCAAGTTTAGCGCATTAATATTTAAACTGTTGTTGGGAAAATACACCATCATGATAGCTTGTAGTGTAATATTATGTACCATTTATATCTAACTAGATAACATTGTTTAGCTTAAATTAATTCTGTTGGCTTAATTAATGCTATTACTTTAATCCATTTAGAAAGGAAAAGAAAACAACCAAGGAAAGAGTGATGGTATCAGATAAGACAACAGATACAATATGATTTCAACTTTCTGAAAAGCTCCCTGTTGAACAAATGATGCAGTGATTGTCTTAGTCTCTCTTGGGACTCGTGCCAAAGTTTTTAAACGTAGTTCCACTGGAAAAAATGCCCGTTTAGTCTGTTTTGTTTGGGTTGCCCCTTCCAGCCCCGAACAAATGTGCTCTAATGGCTGTTTTGAATGTAAAAGTCAGCAGGAGCATTTGTCTTCATGTCTGCCACAAAACTGGCTAAATTATCCGTATCTCTCAAAGAGTCAATACAAATTAAAAATACGCAAAAGGTTTCTAAGAGAGTGATTGCTATTCTAGCAAGTTCATTAGCCTTCTGAGGAATGCTGTTGGCAGGCTTTGTTTAGCAGAAGTCCAAAACAAAGTAAACCAAAAATGTCAGAAAATGAATTGCAAATCACTTGGCAATATAAATGTGAGATCTAGGATGTAGATGATGAATAATTTGGGAAAATGTATATTGTTCCTCCAGGAATCGTAACTGCGCAAAGATTGCAGCAGAGATCAGGGAATAGCTTGATTAAGCAAATATGGGCCGTCCAGCTTTTCCAAGTGCACCGGCAAAACCAAATCCCAGACACTATATAGTCTGTGAAAAAAAAAAAAAGGACTTCTGCAGTAAGGCCTTTTTTTTTTTTTTTTTTCCAGAGCTCTCTATACCCATCTGCTGAGTCTTTTCAGAATATACTGTGAAAAAAATGCTGCTAAAAGTTATTTTTTCACTCAAATTTTGTGAGGCTAAGCTGAAGACCAGTGTTGGGACCATTTCTGTTTAACCTCTTTATTGACGATCTTGGTAAGGACATAGGGTGTGTCATCAGCAAGGTCGCAGATGACACCAAGTTAAGCAGGAGTGTTGATTCACATGAGGATAGAGAAGCTCTACAGAGAGACTTAGATAGATTGGATCATTGGGCCAACATTAACGGTACGAGCTTCAACAAGGCCAAGTGCCAGGTCCTGCACTTGAGCC
>JAOTQQ010000079.1:6118755-6192333 GCA_026546715.1 Gallinago undulata | reverse complement strand
TTCAAGACCCGCCTGGATGCAGTCCTGAGTGATGTGCTCTAGGTGTTCCTGCTTTAGCAGGGGAGTTGGACTAGATGGTCTCTAGAGGTCCCTTCCAACTCTGACAATTCCGTGATTTCGTGAAATAAGTCAGGAACACGTGTCTATGTATACAGTCCTAGACTTCAAGTGTATGCCAAGTACCTCAGCTGATCCACTAATTAAGCCAGTGCCTGGCTGAAAATAATGTAAAATCATACCCAAAAAAAAGGTATAAAATGCCTTTGGCATTTGAACTCTGAGATGCACTGGACTAGAGGGCAGCCTCCAACTGATGGGGACACTACTTTTCTCCATTTTCTTTGTGGGGGGAAGATTTGTGAGGGTCAGCTGAGGCTCAGTCCTGCTGTATGCCTTGCAGTCCTTTGCTCCAGGGGAGTTGAGAAACCTGGATCCTCTGGCAGAGGAGAAAGAATATATTTCATATAACAACAAGGATAAGACATACAGCTCTAATAACAACTGTTTGCTGTGAAGAGCTTGTGAATATCCTGTTTCTTTCTATGGATTGTGATACCTGTCCCATGTGCAGTTTGTTGTAAGCTAGAAGAAAAAATAATACGGAATTTTTTTATCTGTTAACAGTCAGGGGCCAGTAAGAATAAACAAATAGTAGCATTTTTATTCTACTTAATCATGTTTCTCTTCATTCATCACAGACATAGGTCTTTTATTTACATTTTTATAACACTTGGCTCAATAAAACAAACTATATGCTGGTCATTGAAGTAGAATAGAGGCTGAAGTTGGACAGAACAAAAATATTTTCATCATAACAGAAAGCATTTTTGTAAAAGATTATACCAAGATGGGCAACAAAACCTCATAAACTCTTTGAAAGTGGAAAGAAACATGCTGTGGGTTGGCAGCAGCTGGAGCATTTAGGGCAGTGCTTTGCTAGACTGCAATCATGATCACCTCATTTTTCCTTTGATCTGTCTGGAGATGTGGTAGCGTGTTTAAAGCTGGAAACAGCACTTTTCTAATGTTCTCTAACCTCAAAAACAAGATGCCAAACATAAGCTTTTTTTTTCCTCCTTTCTTCCCTCCAGCTTGTTCCTGCCAGAACAGACTATTCAGTTGTGTACTTTGCAGCCAGGCAGAACTGTGCATCGTGACTCTCTCTGCTGAAGGAGGGGAGAGCTGTAGTATGGGGATTGAGAGGGCTTTTGTTGCTGGAAGGAATTTTTTTTACTAGCTTTTTTTCTCTGTGTGTGAGAGACATAAAGTGCTCTGGAAACGTACAGATTCTTCCTGCCAAGAATGGTTTTTTTCACAGCTCCCCTTTTGCCAATTTCAAACTTGTTAAGAAATAATAAAAAAAAAAAAAAAAAAAAAAGTTTTCACATATATATCCTAAGCTCCCTGGGTGACAGATATTGTTGAGCAATAGAGTCTGTAAAAGCGCCAAAATAACCTATTTCCCCCGAAGAATAAAAGAATCGAATATGAATACCGACGCTAAGGTGAAGAGGGAAATTTCAGTGACAAGAACAAAAGCTAGGCTGAAACGTTATTAACCAACTGTCTTAATTAAGCTAGAAGTACGATGTTCTAATATTTTTCAGGATCTCAGTCAGCTGCTCTGCCTTTGGCTTTAATTTTTTTTCGCAAAAAAAAATCTTTAATGCAAAATAATTAATTCATCACCAAACACTAGTGTTACCCATTCTGAATGTATGAAATATTTAGAGAGGATTCTAGCAAAACGTTCTGCTCCCAACATTGACTTGACTTAATGTGATTCTAATTAACAGGTTGGTTTTAGACATAGTGTTAGACGTGCTCTTATAGAAATATAGGAGATCACGGCATAAATCCAGACTAAATATTCTGTTGAACATGCGCAAAAGGAAGAAAAATATTTTATGAGTCAGAGAAGGTTGGAAAGCAAAGTTTGTAACTTACTTTTCTGACACCTTCTTCCAGTGTAGCCCTCGGTGCAGGAGCACACATTGGTCCGAACACAGTGTCCACCGTTCTTACAAGGGGGAATGCAAACAGCTAGTGAAAGGAAAGCAAAAATTTTGTGCACCAAAATCACACAGGGGATCAACATCACCTAAGTATAAGCTCCTTATTTACGTGCCTGTGTTGGGACACCAGTCTGCAGAGGCTTTTTTCTTTACTTGGGGTAGAGAAGGTGTCTCTCCAAAGGATGATTTGGGCAGACATCTACCTGGACATCCTGATTCTCACTTGTTTGTGGAAGGAATGTGGGACATGACTCCTGGCACCTAAGGGTCTCTTTTGGATACCTGCAGTTAAATGGTCAGAATATTCCTGACAATCTCTAGGTTTTTAACTCTCTAGCTAAAGGATTTCTTCAAAGGCTTCTGCCCTTGAAATATAGACCATTTGATATTTTCTAACTTGGTTTTAATGGCATTTCTTCCCCCTTTCTCAATGAAGCAGAAGGAAGGGCTTTGCTTTTCTTCAGCATCCATCCAGTCTTTCCCTATATCACTTCCATATCCCACAAATGTGGATATGTATTTTCAAGTTTTAGTTCTGTCTAAAGCATAACAGTTAAGGATAAAATTTCCAAATCATCTAGATGTTGAAAATCACCTTCCATACTGAACCTCTAGAGAAAGATCATCAAATTACGGAGTCTGCATCATTTTAACTCTCTCCTTCGCTCCCACCATCACAAAAACAAAGAGCTTCCAGCAAGCTCTGTTTGCAATTAGATTTGTGTGTGTGAATCATCCATTTGCAAAAATATGCATTGGGATTGCATTCATCTAGGAACTCCAGGGAAACACAAAGAGAAATAGAAAGAAAAAAGAACTTTTACTATTGAAATAGTTCCAGTTTGGTAATAGGATTATATTTATATGCCCAGATTCAGGAGGGGTTATTAGAGGCATGCTCAAAAAAAAAAAGAAAAGCAAGTAGTCATTTGAGCTCTAAATAGTTCCTATAGTTCCTCTCTCCTGTCTATTCGGCCTGAGCTAATGGGTAGTTAAAGTATTCGTTAATTTGACTTCTGGAGCACAAAGTGAGCAAGATGCCCAAGAGACTGTTGGCCTCAGTTTAGAGCTCTCCTCTTTAGGACAGGGATTCAAGGTCAGGTCCTGCTCTATGTCAGGCAGAGTGGAGTTTGATCAGATCTTTCAGCAGGGATCTGAAGATGTCCTATACAAGTTCAGCACACTCTAGGATGGTCAGTCAAGCAGGTGACGTTGTGAGCCCCATTTGAAGATAAATTATCTTCTGGCTCTGAAACACAGTTTAGTATACACTACAGAGTACCAAAAGAAAAAAGTAGAGCCATGCTTTAACATTTAATTGAATAGTTGCTAATTAGGCATATCACTGACTTCGGACAGTTTTAGATTAATTGTTTAGTTGTCATTAATGCTGTCATAAATAAGTGCTTACTCCTTCACAATACCATTAAGAACGATATAATGCGGATTTACAACAGACTATAACATCAAAGGAGCACACAGGGAGTTATGGCAAGGAAAGTCTCTGGACATACTTCACGTGGGGGCAGGTGATGATATAGGCTGCTGTTTATATTTTAAGTCTGGATCCTTTATCAAGATGATAAATAGTACGTTCTTACCTCTCTGGCACTGTGGTCCGTAGAAACCATAAGGACACGTACACATGTTTGGCCGTACACAGATTCCTCCATTCAGACACACAGGATTGCACACAGCTGTATGTGAATATAAGATATACTCTATGAATCTCTTATAATTTTGAGTTTTTTAGAGTAGACACGTTTTTGCTACTGCACAGGTCATTGGAATAAACATTTCTAGCAATACTGTGATAAATTTCACACCACCCTTGCTGGTCAGTTGTGCGGTGACATTTATTCATTGTCGACACAGTGGGAGCATTTCAGTGGTGTTTTAGCATAGCTTGGGGGATGAAATAAAATATAATTTAATAGTTTATTTCTGATGTCTTCCTTTGATTTGCAGAGTTCATTTGCTTCCACTCTGCTCTCCTCACCAAACAGGATCCCAAAGTAGTAAAATGTAGTCACGTTGCATACAGCCTGGGTAATCTGGAGATGAGATATTAACTGTTTGCTGGTTTGTCTGAGTTCAGCAGAGCATCGTGGCATTTCTGTGAAGCTGAATAGGTGCACACCTCCCTTTATTCTGCCTCATTTAAACGCCAGTTCCCACAACATATTGGCTGATGCATCACCAACAAAGCCACTGGCTGAGCTCCTTTTGCCTCTTTATTTATCTGTTATTACTGTAGATGGTATAACAGGCATTAGGAATTAAAAGCTGTCTTGCATATTTCTATGTGGCAAGTACCTGACTTGAAAAAAAAGAGTATTAGAATTGCAAATTAGTTTAGTTGGGAAGTCAGTGTGGGAAGAATAAGGAATCTGATAAAGTTTTCATTATAAAGCAGTGACACATTAAAACAGTCTTTTCCCTTCTATTCCCTTTGTCTTGCGGTATCTTCCAAAATAGCCCATTAAATAAATTAAATACATTTACGCTTAAATAAATTAAGGGTCACTAAAATGTTTCAGATGAACTAAAGAAGAAATAAAACGTCAATTTGGAAAGAGGAAAAAAGTGATGAGAGGATTTTCTGACTAAGCAGCAGTCACTTATGAAGTCAAAATGGACTTCATTCATTGCTAGTGGTGAATTTGGATTATTTGCCTCACTGTTCTAGCTTGTTCACAGACGTCCACATTCTGACAGTGTTTATATCTTCACTGCTAATGTTTCCTTAGTCCCTTTTTTTGGTTTGTTTCTATATCTGTGTTCATCCAGAGACTCCAATCATACCACTTGAGGCAGGAACCCCAACAGTATCCTCAAAATAATCTGTGTAGTGCACACAAAACCATGCCAGGGAGGTGAGCCTGACTGATAGTCTTTCACCTAAGGAATTATCAGACAAACAAATCCTGCTGCTGTTATTCTGTGTTAGAAATTACTGCTTCTGCTGCTGTTGCTTGTCCTTCTCTTGGAATAAACATGTTTAAAGCCACCCCAAAATAAATTTGCAGAATTCAAGGAGAGTTATCTCCAGCAGGAAAAAGAGGAGATAGTGGGAACCAGAATAGCTAGTGGTAATCCCTGTCGTTTACTGTGGATCTTAGCTAGGTTAATTTATATGTCCTCAATAGGTCTGTCATTTCAACACTTACAGGAAGAGCAATCTCAGGGAGATGGAAGTTAAAATGACATCTCTCACCTTCCAGGAAAGGTAATGTAAGCTGAAGGTGTCTTAGTCATTTAATATTCACCATGGCAGAGGCAGACTGCCTCTGTAGCCTTGAGGTTTGGCACTGATTAAGGTACTCTTTGTGCTTGCTCCTTTTAATATTTCGCTATTTTACATGCCTTGTCCCAGGTGAGCGTTGCAGTGACTGTACCTTTGGAGGAAAAATCTGTATGCCAGCTTTCAGTGCTTAGACCCTGAGAGGAAGGTCTGAGCTGCACCTATTCAAAACAAGGTCCAAAACGATGAGTCCTGACTAGAAATAGGTACTTAGTTCCAATCTTCACCTTGTCATTTTGTACTGATGGGTGCAGATGGCTTTTCCCTGAGCGCGAACACTTCTGTGCATGCCTTTTGTAGGTATCTGCAAAGTGTGAATTCTGGCAGCAGTGGGACGTTTAACATTAGGGTGTGAAGAGTTACCTTCTCCTTGCAAACTTGCCTTTCTTCTGTCTCACACAGTCACAGCTCATCTTATGGAATGGCAAAACTGGATCCAAGAACTGGACCACAAAAATCTTAGTAGTCAGTCTCAGTTTACCTTTCTTGGTTCCCTTTTCTTTCTTAGACTATGCAGTATGAGAAGTGCATACGTAGTTGCTATCTTAGCAGCAGAAGACACATTTTCTTGCTTATGTGCTTGTCCTAACTTAAACTGGCCTCCTGTCTCCATAAACTGTACTTTTAAGTTCAGATTTGACTGCATTCCGTTAAAAATCACCAAAAGCCAAACCTTTGTCCTTTCTGCTCCACCATCATACCTTGGGAGAAGTGTGTAGGGTTAAAAGCAATGAAGACTGGAAGTTGTGCAGATGGTGAGTGGTACAGGTGGTGGTGTTGCCCCTCACCTGTGCACTGCAGGTGTGGGGCAGGACTCATTGCTTGGGCTCTCCAGGAACAAGACCAACAAAGCGTGAGGTTATGACCGTGGCAGCCAAGACTGAGACACATCTCCAAAGGCTCCAGTGAGAATTATTCTCATTTGCATAAGCTACCAAGCACCTAGAAAGTTTGTAACTTCTGAAAAGGTTAATAGCTTTATTTTCCTTGTTGTGCATGCTGAGAAACTCCAGAATCACAGGAGCTTAAAAAAAGCTGCCAAAAGTTTTTTGTTGTTGTTTGTGGGGGTTTTTTTTGCATGTGTTTTTTTTTCTTTTTCTTGTGGGTTTCCTCTATGTGGCCCTGAAGTTTAGATAAACATCTAAACTTATGTATATTTACATAAACTCAAAGTCTTCCCAAGTCTTGCACTTTATTAGTTTTCCTTTTCTTACGCTTTAATTCTTTAAGCAATTCCCACTCTGACCGTTGAATTGGAGGAACCACATGGATCTCAAGCAGCAAAAGAAGTGAGAGACCAGTCATTTCCAACCACTCACCTGTTTCACAAGAAGGGCTGCTCCATCCCTTTCTGCATTTGCACTCATCTGGGGACACACAGACCCCACCGTTATGGCAGTGTCTGTTACACACCACTGGAAAATACGCAAATGATCAAAATTTCTCATTGGGAACACCAATGCAAACCCTCAAGCTGCTCTATTACAGGAAATAATGAGTAGTATTAGTCCAAGAGGTGAATGGAGGGATCAATTTATCCCTTCCCTTGCTTTTCCTTCTCTTTTCTACACATTCTTTCCATCAGAAGTCTTGCATCTAAAATTCTTTGCTTAAGTATTCCAGCTACCTTGGTTCAGAGACAAAATTATATTCCTGTCAAGAGCAACCTGATATTTAAATAAGCAGCAAGGACTGTAATAATGAAGCTGCATATGCTTCACCATTCAGCTAATATAGAACGGTTTGAAGGCTGATTTTTTTCTTTCCCCAGATACTCTATATATTGAACCTCTTTTGTAAGTTATATTGCACAATAATGTGACTCCTACTAGGTATGGTTGTCTTTTTGTGTACTCAAAATTAGTATCACTGCATTCACTCACACAACCTTGAATTTCATAAATGTTACTATAAATAACACGGAGGCTTTTGCTTGATTGTTTTTCCAGAAGCACTTTTATGTAGAAATTGTTGATATAGATATGCATATTTTTGCATAATACAACTATACGGCTGGTAAATATATGCTCTGAAATAGTTATTAAATATTACTTCAATGTATTATAGTTTGATTTCCTTGCTGTATTCAATCATCCTTGTAAGGGAAAATATAGAAAAATAAAAAAAGACTTTTTGTGTCTTATAATTTTCTGCAAATTCAAACATGTAATGAGGAGAAAACCCTGAATGAATTCATACATACTCGTTTCACATCGAGGACCAACAAATCCGTAAGCACAAGAGCAAGTATTTTGAGATACACAAGTTCCTCCATGCTCACATGGTGGATCACACTGCACTGCAAGAATAAAACATGAGGACAAAAAATACAGTTCAAATATTACACTCCGTGTGGTTATGAGCACAACACTTGTTACCTCTTTTCCTGATTTTATTAATCCAACAGGTAATTTGGCTACTGAGGAAAGCACTGCAGGATAAAAGCGGGTATCACATTAATACTACAGCACTAACTAATGAGTAGCTGTATAATGTATGCAAGGGAATGATGTTAACATAATCATATTTACCTTCTGAGCATGCACTTTTTTAAGTATGTATTTTTGAAGTCCAAGGATATATCGACTACAAATGTAGTTAATTCTGAAGACCTTGCCCATCCCTCTCTGCAAATTTGCCTTGCGGCTGTTCAGTAAGCCGTAACAGGGGGCAGAAGTTACACTGAAGCACAGAGGAAGTGGACAAAAGAGGGGCACGGGAATTTGTCACCAAAACGACAAACATTTAAACAACATCTAAATGTTTAATAAGTGGTGTGAGGTCTGCAAAGCAGCAAGTTAGATAATGATTTCTTGACATATTGCAGTATGCGATGTCGTTCTGTGGAAGAAAGAGGCCGAGCAGGTGTATTGTGTGAAGCTGGAAAGTCCTGCAGCTCCTGAAACAGGCTGTTTGCTGAAGATGCTTTTTTGTTTTTCAAATTATTTTTTAAATTATGGACCTATTGGCTTTATTGTGCAGGGAGCCTGGAAGCTTTAGCCTCTTAAACCTGACATCTAAGGTAGATACATGACATCTGATGGCATGAATACTTCTATTTGTAGCCCTCTGATAAGAGGTAATTTTGTATGGCAAGCCCAGCAGAGGAGGAGAGGAGACCACTGAAGGTAGAAGATGACCACTGACACTTACTTGAAGAAGAAAAGATGCTGTGTGCAGGAGCAGAGCCAGGCATGTGTGTCAGCTGGCTCTCATGCCTTGGGGAGAAAAAAAAAAGCCACCTCACATAAAAGAATGAAAAATATCTTTCCTTGTGCTTAGGAAGTGAATACAGAGAAAAATGTTGTACTTTGGCACACTTTACTGGCAAAGTTTTGTTTTTTATAATGGATATGAAGCTAAGCAAGGTTATTCCAAGGAAAACGTGAAGTGAAGCTAAAGAGATCCGAAACAAAGCATCTTTCATTTTAAGTATTGTTACAAGGGCAAAAAAAAGAAAGGAATGTACCGCATTTTGCTCTTAGAAGTGGAAAATGGACTGTGTAACTGGAAAGCTAAATGAAGGATAAATACTTGTGGCACCACACAATTTAAACAAAGCTCATGCGTCAAAGGCTTCCTCACCTCTTATGATACCACCAAGCCTTCAGATAAAGCCATTTATATGAACTTTGCCATCCAAAAAAAATACAAAAGCCACCACACATTTCCAATTGCAGTTAAAAAGACAAATGCTAAGAAGCTCTCTTTAAATAAACCATTTTGACACAAATAAAATTAAAGAAATACGTTTGGTATTAGATCTGCTCTTTGGGTACCTCAGTATTTACATTTCCTGTTACCATATAGTTTTAACTGTGAAATTTTCAATGCTGCATTGAAATAACTTTAGGATTAGGCATGCCTGAGAACAGAAAACTTGCTAGAGATAGTTTAGATCAATACTATACATGCTGAGAATCTCATTAAGCTAAATTTAGTTTTGATTTGATGGGCTATAAGGTTTAGACATTTGCAATTCAGCAAGTGTTTAGCTGAAATTTGAAGTGTACATCTGGGAGAAAGAAAGAATAAAAAAAAATAATTGGCATTATCTGGACAAATAAATCGATCTGATTCAGACCCATTTAAGCAGTTAGTGTTAACCTTTCCCAAAGTTCTTCTAATTCCACCACCAGCAGCAGTGGTTGGAGCAGGTCAGAGGCTCAGGCAGCTTGGGGTCATGTGCACAAGTGTCCATCTGAAACATCTCCGCTCTTCTGGGCTTGGGTAACCACAGGACTTTCCTTATGAAGGGGTTTCTTAGCAGTTAGAAATTAACGGTGGCTAGAATTGATTAATATTCTCTGCATGGAGCTGGGGAAACACAAAACCTGGGAAAAATGCACCGTTCTTTTTGAAGTACATGAAATGTGATTGGCTTTCCTGTAGGACGGTGGCTGCATAAAGCCTCCAGGTGCCCTAAGTGCTGTGCCAAGCAGAGTGACATTCAAACACATTACGCTTTATTTCAGCGTGTTTTGTACGTAGCACTTAAAGTGAATGTGTCCATTTGAACAGTGCTTTCCAGAGTGCTTTCCACCTGGCCTTTACACATTTTGAGATGCATCTAAACTGTCAGGAAAGAACATGGCATTTTGGATATTAAAAGATTTAGCTCCTATGGTGACATTTAATACTAAAATGTTTAAAACTATTCTATTACTGGTGAATAGCAACAGATAAAAACGCAACACTGGTTGCAATGTGAGAGCGAGACTAATATTCGCCTAAAAGACATCTCCCTCCATAATAGAAATATACTGTTTATGTCAAATTCTTTTCCGAAACTTCTGTCTTTCAGCTTCTGGAATGCATTTTTTTTTTTTTCCATAAACATTTGCTAAATTGTACAAAGGTACTGCGGTGTTTTTATACTAAGCGGTTTTGGATGGTATAAAATGACAGTAAAGAGTAAAATGTTGCTGCAAATGGTCAGTCTTTCTGTCAAATGTACATATGTTTATGTTTATAATTTAAAATCTGGAGGTGAACATGGAGAAGTCCATTATTGTTTTCACTGAAAGGGCTTTTTGGGAAATATCCTGAAACTACTTTTTTCCATTAAAATGAGATCAGGCACTTCTGATAAGTTTCTCTACGATAACTTTGGGGGTACTCAGGAATACCAGATGCTGTGTTGCTTCCTCCATTTTCAGTAGCCTAATCAGCAAATGGCTTCCAGGACAGAGTCATTGCTTAACTTCTCAACGGCGAGTTGCCGTCTGGCACGCGAGGTCCTGAGCGTGTGCCATTAAAGCAAGGCTCAGTGGTGTGAGAGCATTACTTGCAATTCCATTTAAAATCTGGAAATTCATTGGAAGGAGCATAATCTGTATTGTTTCATGCTGTTATTGGACCTTATTTATTTTCTTTCAAAGTTGCATTGCTCTAATTTCCTAAATGTCCAGATGAAGTTTGAATATGTGCAGCACAAGGGAGGGAAAATAAGGAAAATAAAGTTGCATTGCAGGATAGCCAGGTTATTGCTTTTCCTTTTGAACAGGTATGGATTGAAACCTTTCTTTTGTATGGAAGATACACAGATAAAGGAACTAAAGCATAGGGTTAAAGCATGTAATAGTGCAATTAAAATAACTCATATGGATATTTAAATAGTCCAGCAGTTCAGAGCCCAGTTGTGAAATAAATACCCACCATAGCAAATAGAAAATTAGCAAGATTAACTTGACTGAATAAATTGGGAATACAAATGCAGCCAATGGTTCTAGTTAAGTTGTACTAATGGATTTTTGTCTTGTGAAATGTCAGCTGAGTGCTCATCTGCAGACAAAAAAGCAAATAAAGTGTTAGGATTTGTTAAGAAATGAGCAGAGCAAAAAATGCCAGACTTTATTATGGTTGGTATCCATGGTGAGCTGCATCTTAAATACCATGTTCAGGTCAGATCCCCCAGCTCAGAAAAGATATAGCAAAAGTGGAAAAGATCCAAAAAAAAAAGGTGACAGGGATACCCAAAGTTTTAGAACAGCTTTTGTACAAAGGACAAGTGAATAGATTAGGTCTTTGGCAAAGGCATGTCTTGGGGGAATAGGACAGAAAACTACAAAATCAGATGTGGCCTGCAAAGGTTGACCAGGTCCTGTTCAAAGGTATCACCTTTGCTTTTTGAAGCACATGATCCATAACTTGCTGAGAGACTATTCTGGATATTATCCCTGTATCTTTCCCATACACTGCCAGACATCCGCTGTTGGTAGCTATTTGAGGTAGGGGAAGGACATCTGGTATGGTAGAGTAGAGCTTTTTGGATGTAAAAATGTCAGAACAGATGAATGTCAGCTACCTGATCTTTTTTTGGCCTCATTTCGTCCAGCTGTGCATCTCCTGAGGTCATAATACTTTCCCAACTTCTCCGTCTTTCCTGTTATTTTGAAAATTATTTGGTTTGAACAGTGGCTTTGTAATGTCAAGGCAATCCTGTGTTTTTAACTCTTGAGCAGAAAGCTTGACTGCTACTGTTCCAGTCTTCCCCTTCCATCAGAAAATACCATGCAAAGCCTATAAAATATCCAAGAGTTCTACTGACTTAACATTTTAAAGAAAAAGTTTCTAAAGTAGCATGACTTTATCTTCCTTAGGAATTCTAAGGAACTTTTATGACTACTGAAAAACTAGAAAGATAATAGTCCTTAACTGTCACCTAATACAAAATAGTTTTAAATAATTGTCCGTATTCCATGGAACTGAGTCTTTGACTTTTTAATTGTACAAGGTTAGTAACCAGACACTCCTTATTCAATGAACTTGAGGTTAGAGAAGTAAAAACAGGGATGACGAGGAATTTGGCTTAAATTCTTATTTTTCTTCAGGCTTCAGGTTTAGGTGTCTAAGAAAGAAGCACAACGATGATGCCCAGAGCAGAATTTCTTGTTAACTTCAGCCCCGTTATGGAACGGAAAGGACATGTTCCACCTCAGGGCACCCCAAGGAGCTCAAGACACACAACAGCTGCTCTCAGGCAGTGCCATATGCACAGACCCTGGTGAATAAACCGAGCCCAGGGAAAAAACAGCATTTGTTTCCTTGTCCAGTGGATACAACATCTTTGAAAGTGCGGGCTTACATCCCTGTTGTAGAGTGGGGAACAGAGGCAGGGTGATGAGTAATTGCTCTAAGGTGACTAAAAACACTAATGAGTATTTCAGAGCATTAGCCTCAGATGTTACTAAGTGCTGCATTACATGTGCCACTTGTAACAGGCGAGACAAAGTATCAGAAACATTCTGAAAACAATCCTCTTTCACCTAGTTGTGCATTATCAAAGTACTAGTTTTTTATTCTATTGACATGCTGAACTGAAATATTTAAAGCTCTCTAAATGTCATGGCACTTCCACGGCGCGCTTTGGCAGGTGATCGGTGCTGTTCTGTAAAACTGCTAGGAATTTACCACTGCAATGCACTGGGTTTGTGGTGTATGTACTTGAAAAGGACATTCAGAGAGGAAATTATGCATTTAGCAACCTCCTTCATCACCAGAGGAACTCTTGGCTAAGTTGACTCCACAAAGGCCAATGAGCATCTTGCGCCAGAGAATATGCAGGGGAATCCAGTGGACTACAATAAGCCTTATTTCTCCTGCTTATTTTTTCATTTGGGTAGGTGATGTTGGCTGTATCTATAAAGCTACTCTGAAATGATGTTTTTCAAGGATTTGCCTGTTGAGCACACTAGTCTTAATGATAGGTCACTAATAAATGTTAATACTGTCTTTGTGCAGGGAGGTGATAGAGCTCTACACGTCTATAAGCTCTGCAAGGCCATGGGAGTGATGAGTAGGGCCTTGAGGAACTACTTCATCTCAGTTCATCTGCCGAGTAAGTAGCCAGAAGTAAGAGAATTAAGAATCTGTAAATATTATTATGCCAAAGCAAGATAGGTAAAAGCAAGGTCCCAGTTTTTACATATAACAAAGTTGTCAGTAGGGAAGCGAGTGATTTAAATGGGAATTGCTTAGAACGTCTGAATATGTCTCAGTTTAGATGGCTTAATATAAGCCAAACATACTGACATCTAGCTATTTTCTTCCCAAAGAAGATCAGAGGTTGGACCGGATGATCCCCAGAGGTCTCTTCCAGCCTAGACTACTGTGGGTCTGTGATTCTCAAAACAAAAAGGGTAAAGAGAGGGGACTTCCAACAGAATCATGATGAGGAGGCAGAGGGACTTGTCCAAAAGGATAAGAATATTACAGAAATAAAATTTGTTATGATTTATTTTAGAAGAGAAATTCATTTTCAGGATGCTGCTTAATTTTTTCCCTACCAGTCCTCAAAGCCTGATTTTGAACTGCACAACTGGAAACAAAATTTACGTTCGGTCACATGATAAATATAACTCAGTAAAACATTTTTTAATCTTACGTTATATTCAGAGACTCTTATTAAACAAAGGTCACATCTCCTCAAGCTCCACAGGTATTAAAACTTGCTACCGACGGGCTGTTTCTTTTATCTTGGTGAATTTTGATATCAAACAGGACGGTGACAGCTATCAATAGCGTCTGAGGCTGTCGACATTTTTGCTCGCTTGCCACGGATGTAGCATCAAAGCCTGAAGATTTTGCAAATGCTGGTCTCCTCTAAGCTTTGATCACTTGTTCAATTTTGCTGCCTCTTGTTCTTAGAGGGTACTACTGTTTTGAGGGAATTCAATACATTCAATACCACAATTTTGAGGGAATCGTGGTGACATTGTAAGGCGCTGATAGCTGAGGTCATGACAGGCCTTAATCCAAGGAATTATTATCATCTTTCAACTTCATCCGTCATGACAAATCGGCTGCATTTGACATGGGAAGAGACATCAATGGCTGGAGATACAATGGGTGCTCTTCACTCTCCTGGCCAGGCTCCAGGAGGGTGCTCGCAGGTGCTTGGAGGGGCTCGGGGTGAAGCAGAAGCAAGGAGCAGACAGGCTCATTATTGAGTCAGGTGACGTGGTCAGTGACAAGAGACAAATAAAGGATGTTTGTGTATCGTGTCATCAAGCCCTGAGACAGAGAATGATGTTGGTAATAAAATATTTCATCCTGAGGACTCTCCAGAGAGGTTTTCAGTAATACCAGTAATTGAAGAAAACATCTCGTCTTGCGAGACAGTAAAAGGCAGAGGTAGATTTATGTTTTCAGGACTACACTGATGGGCATACTAAATATACACAAAGCAGCCATATGCCCATATTCATAAATATTCATATGTATGTGGGTCTGGTCTTTGAGGGGAGGACATTCAGTGGTCAAACTTGCTTTGGGCTTCCCAGTACTAGGAGACACTTGGTACTTCTCTGGCTCCAGGTATAAAACAGAGGTCAAAGACAGGGTCTTTTTTGCCAAGTAACCTTAAGTCCTTAAGGGGGCATTTCAGAAATGTGCAAATAGACAAAAATTATAGCACCCAAGATGATAGTAACCTTTTTTTAATGTATTTTGTAATGTATCTCCAGCACTGCTCAGAGCTCAGAGGGATGCAGTATTTCTGGGGGATTTACACCCCTATGAAGCCTTGCTTACAGCAAGGAGTCCCTGGAAGGTCCTCTGCAGTGGGTCACAGCTGAGACCCCCCTGCACCCTGTCTGCTCTGTGCACAGAGCACGGGAAACCATACGTGAAAGAGAATGAAATAGATGATGCAAATGCCTTTGCTTTGTGTAGTGAAAGGCCAATTAAGATACCAACTTATCAGAGGGCTTTCAACAAAAGGTGTAATTAATGATAGCTAAGTCAGGGAATTCTTTTCAACAATGTGCATAATACTATTGTTTTACAGAGGTATTCTAAGCAGCCTAATAAATATCCCAATATATTGTGAAATGTACCTTCTGGTGCTATATATATTTTAGATGACAAATTCAGTTTTGTATTTAAGATATTAGATTGATATTTAAAACTAATTTTATGGTAGTAGAAGAATTTGTTTTTCCTAAAATATCTTTTGTATAAAGAAATGGAGTTAGTCTTACTCTTTCCAACAGAAGTTTTATATGTTTTCAAGTGTAATGACTTCAGTAGAATGAATCTGGCCTTAAGCAAGGGTAAGCAAGATCGCAATCTGTCCCTGGTTTCAATTGATTAGATATTATCAAATAAATATGTCATTTTTGTAAGCAGAAAGAGCTTTTTTAAATTATAGAAAGTTCATCTATTATTTGGAAATATAATTGGCTTTGAAAACAAGAATAGTCCCAGCTAGAAAAATCTCCAAATTTAAAACTAAAATTAATTTTTTACTTTGGAGAGTTATTAGATTTGAAGTTATAAAACAATACGAAAGAAGATTTCCCTTCCCTTACCTTCACATGTAATTCCATCACCGCTGTATCCAGTGGGACAAGACCCACATTTAAGTCCTCCATTTTCAGTCAGCTCACACTGCACACCAGGAAAACATGGTGCATTAACACAAACGACTTTCTGATGCATCCCACCACTGGGCTTTGGCAGTCCCACATGATCCATTGCTGTGTTGTATGCCTTTCTGGCTGCTGTGGTCTGTGCTGGAAGCCTTGCTTGGGGAGCAGACCCTGCTGGGACACTAGCACTCCGGGCTGCTGTACCAAAGGAAGAACCTATTGACTGGAAAGGGGCTGCCAATGGAGATGCTCTTTGCTGCTCTGTTGGGAAATCTTGGGCTGGTTTCGTCTTCAAGACTGTGACTCGACTGGGCCATTTCCTGGGAGAAGAGCCATACTTGGAAGGAGTTTGCTGAGCAGCACGTGGCCTTGCAAAGAATGAGCTTGTGTTCGTGTCGCGATGGGGAGGAACAGTCCCTGTTGTACCTTGCTTGTATGGTTTCAAATGGAGAGTGGTGTGGGTTGTCACACTGACAGTTGTGGCTCTGGGGACTGGCTCCTCATGCAGAAGGAAAGCATGTGCATCACTTCTTTTTTCAAGAAAAGACGGTTTCTCAGGTGCTGTGGACTCCATATCAGGTTTTTTTGCTGACAGTGTCTGAGCTTGTGAAGTCTTCCTTTTCACTATAAGGGGTGGAGTGCTAATGACTGTGGGATTTCTTTCCAAAAAGTATGTCGTTTCTTGTCTTGGAATTTGGGTTTGGGAAAGAAGGGAATATATATTTCTTGATGTCTTTAAAACATCTTCCTGGTAAGAGCCTCTAGCAACGTCAATATTTCTTCCAGAAAAATCCACAGGGCCTTGGGAAGATCTTGAAACTGGAGTGGAAGGTAGACATATGTTAACCAAATTTGATGGTGTAGTGTTTAAAAGAACTGCAGTGAACATTTCGCTTATGAGAAAACAACAGAACATCCATTCTAGAAGTAAAAGAGTTAATCCACCATATGTGCTAAGGGCACCTTTGTGCTGGCTGGCATCGAAATGGCACGTTGTTATCTGCTATGGGCAACACCAGCACTGGATGTACAGGTAGCTGCAATACCAAAATGTACAGGGTGGCAGTTCCTGAACTACATGAAATTTTATGCTATCTTAAAACTGAGTTAAGGTAGTAAGTCTCGGTGAAGGTCAGACATTATTCTCTGAGGTGTAGCACTGGGCTTACAGGGGTTACATTGCAGCCAGGCAAAACCACCTGCCATGCTGGTTTACTAAGTTTGGCTTACACTAGTCCCTGAGATTTTGGCACTTCTCTGTGGTGCACCTTACAGCTCTTGACCACCTGAGCTAATATTTGTTTCTTATTATTGTCTGTATTGCAATTGTTTGCTGGGAAACGTTCTGCAAGACAGCACATAATGCAAAGACTTTGCATTCCAGCTCTTGCAGTCTAGGAGTAAGACTAGACATGGCAGGTTGGGCCAGAGAGATAATGGAGATGGAGAAATAATATTAAGGTCGTCCGTGGCAAGATCATGTCCTAGAGAGACTCTAGTCCCATCACACCAGTGTAAAACTATGTAATGCTTTTGCAGTCCTTATGGCAAAGGGAAGTTTTAGGAACGCATTTAAAGGAGACAAATGGAAAAGCTTTGTTAATGCTGTGTACAGCTCCCTCCAGACGTGAGGGGCAGCATGTAAGAGAGAGTGCTGGTTTGTAACTGTCACCCACTTGTTAGAAAGCCAGCCACCTTTTCAGTTGTGTAAGGAGGGATGATAGATGGGGAGAGGGTAGTCTGTGAAGGGCCTTGAAAGTGGAGACGAGTAGTTTGAATCAATACTTTCAGGAAGATTAATGGCCATCTGCTGACTCTAATGAATGGAAGAAGCTATTTTTAACCAGTTCTGGCATACTCACTCCATAGGAAACGGAATGTATTGGATCCTGAACAAAAAACCTCAATTGCTTCTAGGGTTAACCCCATGTGGGATGTACCTCTTCATTTCAAATATAAATATTAATCACTTTCTTAAAACTCCTATAGATGTAGGAATTAGCCATAGTTAGGAAGGAACGAGATTAAGACGTTGGCTAAGGTCAAAGTGAAAGTTAGGGCATTGACTAGATCAAAGCATGTCCTGGCATCCAAAGTTGTGTTTATTTGGCTGATAAACAGTGTCAATCTACTGGTGCCTGATGAGTTTTTAATGCCCTGAAGCCTAATGTTTTGGAGTTTTACAGGGGTACTGAATCAAGCTATGGACATCAGTAGGTAAATACATGCTATTTAGTCAAGCAGCAGGTAAATACATAGATTTTACTGTCCAAAGTAAGGCTGGTGAATGATGAGGTACACAGAATGGAAGAAAAGTGATGGTGAAGCAGGGAGGACATCAGCAAAAAGAGCATGAGTGGATAGGAGTCGTCAAAGGATTTTTAAAAATGAATGAGAGGAAGATGAAAGAGATGGCCCCATAGAAAATTATCGGTAATAGATGATCATTACTGCCTTTAGAAAATTTGTTTTAGGGACCAGAAATCAACAGCAATGACAATGAAGGGCTGAATAACCTCTCTGACATATTTCCAAAATGAGCCCTGATTATAGCTTTGTGTCATAATTAAATGGGATTCCTCCTAACTAAATTTTAGTAACTAGTAAGGGAATCAGGCTGGCTACTTGAAAAGGGGAGTCTTTTATTTCTTTATCATAGGATGATATAGGTGCTATAGCAAATAGGCTATATACAGCCTTTCCTGTAAGGCAGAGCATACTGTTGGAGTGCATCTATGATAATGTGATTTTTACATCTCAAATAATACCACCAATGAAGAGTAGTGACACATTTTGGTTGGTTGTACATTATGATATATACTGACCAAGGTCCCTCATCCACTCTGTAGAGGCCACTGAAGTTCATTAGATGTTGGTGTCATGCAAAGGTGGTGACCAGAGTGTCCTGTCAGCTTTCATCATTTCAGATTTTTACTTATACTGATACTGTGCAATTTATTTAGGATTAGAATATGATAGATTTTTTTCTGGAGTACCTGAAAATTTCTTTCAGCAGCCTTCCAGATATCTAAATAAGCTAAAACAAAGAAGTATACCAAAAGATTGCAGACTCAGTTGTCTGTGGTCAGCAGCTTTCTCAAATCCTGTATTACTTCAATTTATTTTCCTTGCAGTTGATCGATATCTTCAAATGTATAACCCATTATCAATGCAGAAGTGTGATTGCGTGAATCTGGTTTTCCCTGTGATGCCACTGTATGATTACATATTGGACTGGATGAAAATAACAAAAAAACGACAAGGCAAAGTGCTCAAGTTTATATGACGGTACAAAAATACATTTTCACTACCTGTCAGTATTTCTGCCTATACTAACGGCGAAACGTGCAGCAGTGGAACGATTGAGTTTATTTTTCACAGAGGCAGATAGGAGACCGAGAACCTGCTGCTTTGCTCCAGCTGTGCATGGCAGGAGATCCACTCGTATCCATGGAGCTACACGGCCGCACAGCGTAATGCTGGGATGGATCAGGACCTGAGAAGACAGATTCCTCTGTCGTCCCCCTGTCTGGGGAAGATTAGAACAAGGGTGACAGAGGGCAAATTTCCGAGACTCCAACTCAACACTGGGACACTTTCCATCTATGTGGTGTGGGAGTTCCCCCCCCCATGAGAACCCCCCAGCTTGCGGTTTCCCGCTGTTTCAGGTATTTTTTGTGCCGCTCGCACTTAGCTCGTAAATCAGAATCTTCATAACCCGCCTCTGGTTCAGGCTTGCCAATGCCATCATGGTGTTGTTAAGGCACAGCAAATTCTGATTTCTGCTCTCACTTGAATTGCATTTTATAACGAACTACTAGATATCTGGAGTTGAAGAGGATCATGTTCATTCTGAAGGTAATAAAATGACTATATAAGCTAGTGAAAACAGCAGTTCACAAATGGAGAAGACACTCGACAGTCTCTTAAACCTAGGGTGAGATATCAGTACTATGAAACACAGAAAAGAAAACTAATGTATTTTCTTTCCTCTGAGTTTCTAGCTATTTTATTGCACTTACAAACTTTCAGAAAAAGGCCACATTCAGACTTGAATTAAGAGAAATCACATTCAGTTCTGACCCCAACCATTTCTGTTTCCAGAGAAGCAGCACACATCTCATACTCTGCCTGGAGTGGACCAGGTTGGTTACCATATTTCTCTGTGCCGTTCACCCAAGTCTTTGCTTTGCTTTATCTTGGGCTTCTGCATCTCCACACCTTTCTTCCCAAGCAATGTGCCTTGGAGATACCCCGTCCTGACCTAAAACTAGCAGCTGACACTTAAAACACTTGCTTAAGCTTCTTGTAGACATGAGTATTTATTACTTTTAATTGCTATGTTTCTCTTTGCAGCTATTAGAGTTAGAAACTTGCATTTTGGTTTTTAAATGCAAGTTTAACTTCTTTATGTAATGATGTGAAGGAGACACTATAAGCATCGCCATGTAATCTCCAGTGCTGCTCTCTCCTTTAATAAAGTGCCCCAAAGCAGCCTAATCTTCAGGTGGAAACTGGCTCCTTCTCTTTAGCAAGAGCTTCTGGCCACAGTCTCTTCTGCCTCTTGGTTCGGAGAGTTATGGGCACCTTTAATTCTGATCAGGTCACAACTATTTCCGAATTCCCTGAAGAGTTTAAAAATTGAGCTCATCATTAACACAATTCAATAGATTTACAATTTGTGTAGGTTTAGAGCTATTAACATTTAGTAATCATGCCATGTAAAACTTTTCTCATTCAGAAGAATGTCGACAGAGAAATCCTCTTCTGACATATTACACTATGTGGGTCATCATTTAAAATCTGAAACGTCTACCAGCACATAAATCTTATTTAAAATGTCAAGAAAGAACAGAAAAATTACACTGGTCTAAGTCTTGTTACCAGAGTATTAAAGACCATCCCTTTTCTTGCTCTACTTTTCCACATTAATATTTTTTTTCTGTATTTACTTGATGAGAAAGGGGAAAGGGAGCAACTGTCAATAGGAAGCTCCAGGGAAATTCTGTTTTTCCATCAATTCTTAATCTGTCGTTTTGTTTGATTAAGCTCTGGCAGAACTTTCCACTCTAGTCAGAGTGTGTTTAATTCCTGAATTCCTGTTTAGCCATCCAGTTACACCCTAACATCTTCCCTTTCCCAAATATTGAGAAATATAGCTTTGATCCTCCCCTCCTTCCTCTTAAGCATCTAAAATTTCTCCACATTCAGATGCTGGTTGAAATTCCCAGTCACCAGTGTCCCTTCTCTTACAATCAGAAGCAGGAACTTCCAGAATGAATTCCTCAGCTCCTTTAAGTGTGGTATGGCTTCGACTTCCCAAGTTTTACAAAGGTTATGCTTCCAGGATTATTTTTGTAGAAACAAAAGCATTTTGTTTCTACAGTCATTGAGATTGGGATATTATTATGAATTTAGATAGGAGCTTAAATTTAGAGCACATGATCCTTTGCCTATTTTTTATGTCAAAAATGGAAAAGTCAAGTGTGTTGTAAAAGAGTTTAGAAACTCACAACACACTGGAAGTAGGTACAGCTGAAAGTTAATATCTCCACTTTGAAAAATGTGGAAGTAGAGAACATGAGTAATAAATTTTGTATAAGAGGTGCCCAGATCTGGAAGTCACAAATCAGAAAATGATGTGGAGCTGTGTGTGACAGAACGGACCAGCCGGGCTATTGAGCTTGTGCTGGGCTAACGGAGTGGGACAGGTTGTGGACCCACCGTGTCTTACACGCAGGCAGGTCAGCACATGAGTAAAGCAGTCACACGACTCCGGATCCATCTGGGAAGGCACATTCACTGTTAGTAAAATCTGTGCTCTCAAACCACCACTTCTGTGATGGGGAAATTTACTCACTTGTTGCTTTAATCATGAAATTAAAAGGTGAACGTTGAGTTCACTGTCCCCGGGCTATGTTTCATCTGGATAGAAAATGAGACCGTGTCACTGGTGTTGCTACCTGGTGAGCAATTTTCTTCCCCTTCACCAACCAAAATCATGAGCAATAAAGAATATTCTATGGAGCCAGCATCACTCAGCTACTTCTGATTTTAACTCTGCTCCTGATTTTAACTACTTCTGCTCCTGACTTGTCAAATGTGGCTGCAGATGCACATACACAAATCTGTAACACCATCCAGAATTTGCAATGTAAATTTGTTTTGTGTGTATGAAATACAAAATGATTCAGCTGTAACTGTGGAGGAGAGAGCCCGGGATCTTCAGCCAGCTCACCCACTAAATTTTGTTTATGCATCTCCCTGTATCAGAGGAATTGATTCCCATAAATGGAACAGGATCCAGACTCTGCCGTCAAGGAGATCCTTTTCCAGTTCTTGGATGCTGAAATCCTGTTTGAGTTTATCAGAAAATATCATTAAATAAATAAAAAGAGTAAGTGTGCTGGCTTACATTGCTTTAAAGGTGTTTTGTATTTGTTTGCATCAAGGCATAGGTCATTTGCCTCTAGGTTTTCAGAACGACATAACTGACATCTCAATTCATTAACTAATGTATTTAAACCAAATGGGGGTTCTGAGATGCTCAGTCAGGAAGCAAAAAGTTCATGATCATAGAAATGCTATTACTGCCTACGTCAGAGAGCAGTTTCAGATGCATCTAAGATACATCAAGGGATAAATAAAATTAAAGAGAACCGCTTCCAGACTCAACAAATACCAAAACAATGCTTTAGAAAGATTTTGCTTAGGCATATCCTTTTCCTTACACAAAATATTTTTCTAGTCATAAATCTTTTCCACTAGAAAACATTATAATTTAAGGATTAAGAGAAACAAAAAACTTAAAATGGGCACTAATACTGCCTTAGTTTTTAAGTCATATTTCTTCACAGATTTTAAATGATCAGCTCCTTTTTAGGTGTCCTGAATAGGTAATACTGGTATCAGGTTATAAACTGGACTTCTCAAATGACACTCAAGTCTGAAAGTAACAAAACAGTTTTAAATATGAAACATGCCAATACATGACACTTTCACATAATATCTATGGAACTGCATTCCAAGGAGGTATCTATCAGCTTTTGGTTAGTATGATTCTCAGGACAAGGCATTATACGTAAGCAAAGAGCAAGCAGGCTGCAAGAAGGTGATGAACACAATGGTAGCTGTACAGAAAAATGGGCATTTGGGGGAAATAATGCATTTTGTGCACTTTGTTTGCAGATTCTGTTTGTTGATTGCTTTTTTGTTCTTTTTTTTTTTACTTTTGTGATGCTTTCTGTAAGTTTTCAATAGAAACTTTAACATCAGGGTCACCAGAGACAGCGTTTTTAAAAATGGTGTAGAAATTACTGATTGCAAGATACGAGAATGCTCCCTAAACAGGGATTTTTTTTTTTTTTGCCTCTATCAATGCTTTTCTTTATCATTATCTATTTTGGATTGCATACAGAGATTTACAAACTGGCTATGTTTTCACAAACAAACAATGTTTTCTCAAACACCTCTCCTACCTTCCAGTTTATTTCAAGATTTAATTGAAAAGTTCCCTCTTAGGGGGGTGGGAAAAACTCAACCTGTTTGATGTACTCTCACTCCTTGTGCAGGAGACTTGCTCCTCTTGCTCCTTTGTTACTCCATCTCTTTCTCTGCCCTTTACTTGCCTTGGGTCTAACCCATTCTCTGCTGCCCTTTTTAGAAGGGCCCTTCCTGTGCTTTTCTCCGAATATCCAACTAACAAAACAGGAAGAGAATAAGCACGGTTGTGTTTCAAAACACCATGGATCACCCTTTTAACCCCCTCGTCACCATTTTATTGGCCTTTCTTTCATTATTCCTTGTCCATCTTTCAGGTCTGAACTTTTACAGCTCATCTTCATGCTTTACTGTCTCCAATTGTTTGAGTCTGCAACTGAATTATTTCAGCAGCTGCAAAGACACTATTAAGACAGAGTTCATAAAACTAAATCATATTTTCTATTCAGGAATTTTACTGTATATTTTACTTCTTCTCAGTGCTGAGAGAGACTGAAAAATTAATAAAAACTGTGTTCTTATCTGATGATGCCTCATGGGCCTTCAGACTCTCTCGTGGCTTGAACAGGTTGATAGATATATACAAATCAAGACAGATCCTCTCTAAAGCATCGCTTTCTAATTCTCTGAAACATCTATGTAGACTCCTTTAGAAATGTAATAATAGATTATAAAGAAAGCTCATAACATTTCTTCAAAAGAAAATCCATAATATTTCTTCAAAGAAAAAATAGTTTAAATTTGAATATTTTACTGAAATTCTCCTTTTATTTGATTCAAGAAGTAAGTCATCTAAAACTATAATTATGTTGTTTTGGGCTGTAAACACGGAAAAATGAGTTACTTTACATATGAAAGCCAAGCAACAATCTGAACTATGCCTTGTTGGAGACCAGTAATGAATCTGTTTTATTACCATATAAGCACATATAAATACTCTCAGTGAAATCATGCTTTTATGGAATTCTCCACAATTTCAACTGATTAGGTTAACAACTATCTATAGTTTCTAATATAGAAAAAAAAAAAAAGCATGGAATGTCAGTAATAAATTTTCAGATGGTATGTCACAAAAGATTTTAGTCAGTTCTAAATTATGTGCAGTTTAACCAAATGGGCTTTTCACTATTGCCACGTTTATTTAGCTATAGCTCACTGCTTTGTGAAAAGTAGGTGTCATCAGCTCTTGGCAAAACTGACTTCTGCCCTTTGAGTTCTATGGTGGCCTGTGGAGGACAGTCACGTTGTAAGACTTTCCTTTATAATGCTTGTATTCTCTTTGAAAGAGTATTAGGACGAGCAAGTCGAGAAATGTGATAGTTGCACTTCAGCTACCAACAGTGTTGTGTTTAATCTTTTCCTCTCTTAGGCTCTGAGGATGTATTATGGAAATTATTGTTTTTCATGGAGCAAGAATTTTGAAGTAAGCCGAAGGCACTCAGGGATTCAACACTGTAGACATAAATAGCTGCAAAGAAGATAACAGGTCCCCTTTTTTGCATTCAAACAAATATAAAGGGGAAGTTACCAACTAACCAGAGGCATTTTCGGGGAGAAGGAGGGAAGAAGGTTTAAGGATTACCTTTCCTCTGAGGTATTACATTAGGTTAAGAAGAATTTAAAAAGTTATGAATCAAAAGCATGATTCTAATTAAGGCAATATTCTATAAATACCATAAGCAACATGTGTTAGCATGGAGAAACTCCTAGTGAGAACTTTTATTTTTCAGTAATATATAAAAATTTATCAGCTGTTACACTATTTAGAGACCAGAGAGCTCTGGTGATGTGCTCCAGTGTGTAGTTCTGCCCCACTGTGTCCTATAGAATTTAAACAAAACAAAAGTCTTTTTTATTTTTGTCATAATATGTAAGTTCTCTTTGAGAAATCAAAGATTTGATCAGATGACCTTTCGAGGTCCCTTCCAATCTGGACTATGCTATGGTTCTATGAAATTCTTAATCTAATAAATGATCAGCAGGAGGGATCATTCTCTCCTGCATCCAAGAGGATCAGTCATGTCATCTTAGCTATGGGCAGTTGCTCTGTCCCTTCAGAAATGAACTAGCTCTTTACTTGTGAGGTGTAATATTTGGGGCAAAATTCACATGGATTGGCAGTGATTCCGCAATCAGGATTAGTGAAATGCGTGCCACTACATCTGTAGGTACCTGGTCATCAACAACAGCAAGATGTTAAGGAACTAGTCTTAAATTTGTCCTGAGCAATGAGTCTGTGCATTTCACATCTATTTTTACCCCCTGTACTATGTTGTGCTTTGTATTGCTTGTCAACCCTTATTCTTCAACTCCTGCTTTGCTTTTGCAGTTAGTGTTGAAGCCCTTATGTTGCTTTAAGGGGGCCGGGATATTGGTCCAGTATGAGTTACTCAGGGTTTTAAAGGACTTCTAAGTGCCTTTAACAAAACAGCAATCTTGCCAAATTTGTGGAAAAAGGGTTGGCTCACTTTAAAAGCTGTGGGCTATTATAGCTAGATGATTAAATGGGCTCGGAAATTTTAAGAGGAGATAATTTTACTCTCTGTTCCGTCAATGTAAAAAAGTGCAGGGCCTGTATCCTCGGTACATTATTTGTTGGGGACTGAGTCGTTATTATCACTTAAAAGTCATGATGGCACAGTGATTGCTTAAGCAGAAGGTGGCACATTCTTGGTAGGAGAGAAATGTAATCTGTACTTGATGTTCTGATTGAATGTAAATATTATTCATGGCATATAGCCTTCCCTAGTGGTTTTATGGCTTGGGCTTCATTGGTCTTCTATTGCTGAGCTACATCATTTCATAAATATATCATCTGTATTGGAAGCACTTAACAAACTCTGGATTGACAGAGTGTATGGATCAGTGAAGTTGGAAACCATTTATCTTGCAAATTATCTAAACATATTCTTCCCACCGTGCCTACTTTACTTGTTATGTTTGGGTCACAGCGTAGACCGCACAGCCCTCTGTTGATATTTTTCTGAAAATACTTAATATTTTATTAGGTATCCCTAAGGAGGAGAAAGCCATCAGAAAGACTCTCAGACTCCTTTTCTATCTTGACAAAGTATGGGAGCGAATTTGCAGTGGCAGTTGCATACTAAGAGGGTAGGGCAGGGTCACAGCTTATGTCCAGGATGCCAGGCTGATCCCGGCCTTGTGCAAAGATTACTGGTGTACCATTTGCAAAACTGTGTCTGTTGCAATTCCAGATTTATATGGAATGTCTTTGTGTGGCGTTCCTAACCACACTTCAGTTGCCATTTCATCACGTATCCCTTGAAGGAGACATCATTACGTCATAACTGGTCAGTCTGAAAAAATGTTGATTTTTTTCCTGAAACACACAAACTAGAAACACTGAAGCATAGCTTATGAAAAGGATCAGCAGCTTCCACCATAAATTCCAAAGACGAATTGTGGGCGGAATTTCAATGGCCTGAGTCAGAGCTTGGATCTGGAAGCCGTGGCATTGCCATGCAACGTTTCCCGGTTTTGGAGCCCACAAGAATAGCTGAGGGCTATTACCACACAGAGGCAAATCACAGTAGTATTTACTATTTATTTTGTATTTCTGTTACGCCTTCTTTGCAACGATCTCGATTTCACAGCTAAGGACTGAAACATCAAAATATTTCTGTTTTCAAGTGAGCCTTGTAACTCATTGCAAAGACCAAGTCAAGACTGGTTAATTACTCGTTACAAACCACCTGCTGAATGCTGAAAAGGGTATATCTTTTATCTACACCTCCTGGTACACACAGATTTTGCGTTTAAAAGTTCTATGTGTGGTGTGCCTACCTTAACAGGTTTTAAGATGGGTCTTCCAGGAACAGCGCTCTGCTCACTCCATTAGGGTAATGCTATTCATTTAATGGAATCACTTATGATTTACACTGTTGTAAGAGAGACTGGAATCTGGGCCTTGATCTTTTTAATGCAAATTCATCAATTCTGTTAGATAAGAGATGAAAGGAGTCCATTATGTTCTTCAGCTATCTCTTCAAGAAAAATGATTTGATTTGTTCCAGGCAGTAAAAGGTCCCTACTCCTGCAGTTAGCTCCAGAGGTGAAACCTTGGGTTGGTGACCAAATCTCTTACTGGAGTTATTTATTTTTCAAGGGCAGTGATCAATGTCAAGTGCTAATAATGACAGCGGTGATTTCAAAAGCTAAAAGTTAAGAATATAAAACTTAAGACTAATATGTTCCTCTGGTGTTAGACTGAGCACTATGTGTTTAAACACACACATTCCTTTAATTCAAAACATTTTATTCTCCTTTTAAACCCACTCCTTGATGTTTATCTGACGGTGCAAATGAGAAGGTCACAGAGGTCTCTCTGATGTAAAATCAAAGTGAATTCAGAAGCACAGCGCAGATACCAGAATCGTGTAAAATATAGAGTACATAGACTTAACAAATAGCTGGCACATACAAAAGTATATCAGGTGCCAAATGTCTACAATACTGCAAATTAACTGCTATGGCAGGAGAGCTAGCAGTGCTGTTCAGAATGGAGAAGCAGAACTCGATTACAGAGATCATAAAATAATCCTCTCCCTTGATCTTCGTCTCCCCAAACCAGGGGAGGCAGTAAGCGCTGGCTCTGAACAAACAATCTTTTATCGGTGATGGATGTGGCTCTGCTTTGTCCAGTAAAATTGCTGATTTATTAATAGGAAAAAAAATAAATCTTTTGTGATGACACCAACCTCTCTAACCTGCTAAAGGAAGTGCAAAGAGATGGGTATCTCTGTGACTGTGACTGATGAAACCAGTCCAGAGAAATACCAGTAACGTCTGACGAGAACTAATATTGCAACATGCAGTAACATCACCAACATCCCCCATTAGGATATATTCATCTTCTTTGTGCCAAGAATACGAGCAATGATACTACATGGTCTGATTTAGGAGATCTGCCTCTTCTAACAAAAAGGTAACAAGTATTTTATACAAATGTGAAATGTGCCCAGTGAAGCCTGGGCAGATTTAAATTTCTTAGACTTTCCTCTTTATTCAATGCCAGCAAAATTAAGGGACTTTGGATCCCCCTAGTAATTTTTTTGAAAAAATATAGCATATCTGCTTTATGGATTTTCAAGGGAGAGAAATAGTTTTTTTGTTTCTGACAGGAGAATGTAATTCTATAAATAATTATTACCCTATACATATATGAAACTCCAAACCAACTTTGTTACCGGCGATGTTTTTCCTTAAGACCAATCCAATGTATTTCAAAAACAATTGCAACCAAGTCTGGTTGATTTAAACTGGTACATACTACTGATATAAACCTGGTAAAATACCTAAGTGAGAACAGAATGAGGCCCTTCATTGTTGGCAGAGCAGGTAAATATAGCTCAGAAACCTATTTGTGGAGTTACATAGTTTGCAGTAAGTCAAGTACATCAAAAGATTAATACCTATCACTTATCAATGCTGAGGAAATGGTACTTTGTTGATTATAAATCAAAATTGAAGGACTTTTGGGTGCAGCTCATCAAACACTGACTTCAGAAACAATTTTCTTCTCATGTATTTTTTTCTCCTCAGTGATCTACAAAGGCATTTGGGTAATTTTTGCAGTTTCTGTATAAAAAAAATCCAACCTTATCCTATAATCCTTAAATCACAACAATTGAGTGTAGCTTCATGTCGAAACCAGCCAATAAAAGTACAAAATAAGGATTAGCAAGGGTATTTTTAGATTAAAATTACTAGAGTTGGAAAGAAGTGGCACATAATCTCAGTACCTTCCCAAGCACTGTAGCAAGCTGAAGAGGATTTGTTCTGTTTCATTTGAAGACTGATACCATGAGTTACAAAGGAGAGAAGCTATTATCCTAACAGGGAGGATTTCACAATAATCATAATCCATAACTGTACATAAATTTAATTGAAAGTTCATTCTTTTTTGTCTGATATCTTTTAATCATCGATGCTATACAATTCTTTTGCTTGAACTAGCAAAGCACATGGAAACTAAAGTTAAACCCATCATTTCGGTCATAAATTAGGACTCTCGTACAGCTGCAGCAATTGCTTTCATTTCTAAATATTAAAACAAATGACTGCTCTCTTTTAACCTTGAGGCACGAGATTCTCATCGTTTATATTGTGATATAATTCACATGAGTGAATATCAGGTTCCAATGGAACAAAAGAATAATTCCTCTTCATTCCCTCCCCAAAGTGCCCAAGCTGGTTGCATGGCCACATTTGCAGCATGAACATCCAGACTCAGTTTGAGTATTCGAGAGGAAAAAGAAAAACAACCCCCCAGCCTCTGATAAACAACTTGCTTTTGAAAGAAGCATGTATTTGTTTCAGATCCTGATACTTGGGGTATTTTTTTAAGTCTTGCCTGGAGCTGTGTATGACAGGTATGAATCACAGTAAACGGCAACTACTGTCTACGGTTCCCTTTTTGGAACACACACAAATTTATTGGTTAATATTTATATAAGCACAATATAAGTGTGTCTGATTTACTGGACCAATATCTGCAGCTGTAGACTATCTGTTCTACTCAGGAGCATTTAAATGACGTTTGGGGTGTACAGTGTATATCCCATTATCCCCTGAATGACAAGGTGCACCTTTGGGCAATAACAGAAATGTTAGTTTATTTATATGCACCATGACTTATTTCTTTTTTTTGCTCAACTGCTTTAATAGCTTCACCAAGTTAAAGAAGAGTCAATAGCTGATGTAGTGACTCTAACAAACTAAGTAATACATTGTACATACTCATTGCTAGAGAAAGAAAAATCTTTGGTTTGTTTTTTGACCTTTAGATTCGATGAACTGGCTAAAATCAATTTATAGTTCAGAGAGACTGGATGATACTTACACTAAGCGGTAAAATTGCTGCCACTTTGATAGTGTGCATTGAAATACAACACTAAGGCAACAGTCATTGGTTTGGATACAGAATGAGGAGTGAAGGTGGGTTTGTCAAGTGTAGGAGGTTGGGGAACAATCTGACAGGTTTCAAGCCAGTCTGTCTCGAATACTCAAGAAAAAGATTTAGAAGAAAACCGGGGAATCTAACCTAGTAACTCCTGTTATTAAGGAATAAACATGAGTTCTCTTGGCAAATCGCTCTGTGCAGTAAAAAGGGAACAACCATCCAGACTGTCCCTAGAGAACCATACATTGAATTATGAGAATTTTATTGAGAGAAAGCAGGATGGGATGACTGATGAGCGGTTGCTATGCTATTGCCACTTTCTGCCTGAGGTCAGGACCCAGCTTTTCTTTTATCACAGCAGAAGGCCTCTTCTAATGATCAGTCCTCAGAGATTAATGGGACCAGCTGAGCTTCAGAGTCCCCTGAGGTAGATTATTGCTCAGGGTATGAATGATACTATTGAAATGTGTTAATTATCTGTTGCCTTTGGTTGTTGGTATAGTTGTTCTTACATGACACTTTGTCTATCATCATGTTCACAGGTCACCTTGGAGAACAGATGCCTTGCAGCAAAAGAATTAGGAAAGGAGGAAAGCGGAGTGGTAGTGGCATGTGTCATATTTGGATCTTACTGAGGAGGAAACATGTTTTGAAATCCTATGCCAATGCTGTGGCAGAAATACAGATGCTTGTGATTCATACCACCTCTAAGTTCTGCTGTGAAGAATTCTCCCTAGTGGCAAATGAGGTGCTTAATCTATTGAATTTCAACTCGGCGGGCCAGGTATTCCTGAAACAAGACCTGGTAGCTTCTCATCAGGTAAGAGTGAAAGAAAAAAGCTTTCGATGTTTGATTATGAAGTACATTGTACCATAGTGCCATACTCGTTCATATTTTCTTACAGCCTGTGTATGCAAAAAATTTTAAAATTTTGAAAACGAGAAAGTACCTGGTCTGGGGACTTTGGTACAGATTCGACCATTTCCAAAAAACCCTGCTGGACATCGGCCACAGACATACCCAACGTAAGGGGGTTTCCGATCAAAGCACAGTACTCCGGGAAAACACGGCCTGTTGGCACAGGTAGTGACACGTGACAGTGGTGCTGCATGGCCTAAAGAAGAAGGGAGTTCAAGCATGTTTACTTATAATTTCTCAAATCAAATGCATATATAAATTTAAACAGTGGTTGCCTGAGCCTGACTAAAGCTTTATAACTGCTTTTATTCTTTTAAAATCTAATTAATGCAGAATGTTCCCAAAGCTTGAGCCAAACATGAGAATGTCCTGTAGGCACAGCGTAACGGAACAGCTGTTTCTCATTAAAGCAAGATTTATTAGTCCTCTAATTACATGTTTTCAAGCTTATTACTCAAAGTTGTTTGGCATTTATCATGGTTAATATAGAAACTGTAATTTTCAGCGTAAGTGAAAGATTGAGTAAGAAACTGTATTATTCAACACCATTTTGTCTTTTATAATTTGAAGGTAGTCATGAAACCTTGCAGCACATGTACCCTACCTTTAAAAGACACTGTCAAGTGCATATGTTTCTGATCTAGAAATCATCCTTAATGTGTCAAACTTTATACAACAGACAACTAATTATCTTAGAACTATGTAAAACTTAACACTCCAGTAGTATATATTTTATCAATTATGATGTCACTGAAAGCAAGTGTATATGAACTGCCTGTGAAGTATTTAATACCATCAAGATAGAGAACAGAGGATGAATAAAATCTTAATGATAGTTGTAGATCTTTTTTAATTGCCTCCACTGAGGTCTCCATCATGATTCTCCAGTATTTTCAACATTATTCTTGCACCTTGCCTACAGCGTTATGATGGTTACCCGTAAGAGGTGTGTTCTGGTTAAGTGTTGGCTGGTCTCCTACAGATACACAAAAGAAGGTGAGAAAAAACATAATCTTTTCCTTACATGTGCCCCTACACTACAGATGTGTCCAGTCTCAATTCTTCTACTCCCTGCTTTCACTAGAAAATCAACTAAAAATGCAATAGCCTTTAAAGTGGGCCAACTTGAGCAGCCTGCTGGTGCACACCCTGCTGGAGCACTCTGTGGCTGGGGAAAGCAGCTGCCACAGTCCAGTTCATCCTTCAAGAGTCGATCTTATGCTCCAAACTCAGTCTTAATTCAGTGGCTGCCTGTCAAACGCTGAAGTAAAATGTCAGCGTCGCTTGGCGATGGCAAGTTGACATAAGCTGTCATTCTTATCATCTTGCTTTCCATTGATCACTAAGATTTGGAGTGATTTTGTTCTACCTCAGCAGCGATGTGATTTCTGGTTGAGCCTGACCACTCTGACGGCTGTTGTTGCAGTGGCTCTCTCCCCATGTGAAATTGTTTAGCAGCAGCCCAGTCACATGTGTTGAGGGGAGGTGACTTGATTTTTAACTCTACCTTTCTATGATGTATTACAAACAGCTAGCTTACTGTTTAGTGTTACGATGGTAAAACATATGATTTCTGAATATGGAAACTGCAGTCTGGAAAAGATTTTGCATCTTCGTATACTTACCATGTCTGTCACTGATGCTGAAATTCTTAATTACAGGAGAATCCTTTGCCTCTAAGGGTTGAAGTAGCTGCTTAACCTCGGTCTTGTTGAAATCACCTTTGCCATTGCCTTTTTCAATGCTTAAAGCTTTTGTAATGTCAGCAGCAAGCACAGCTGTGAAAAGAAAGCGCGGAGACAAGGAAACAAGGTGTTAGAGCTTAGCTGTGATTGATGATAAAAAGCAACAGTAGCAGCAAATCAGATAACCTGACAGGAGTTTATTCTGGAAGCCAACCATCAAGCAAATAAAGGCAAATCAGGTGAGTCAGCTGCTGATATGCAGCAAAGCTTCAACACAAATATAGGAAAAATTACTGTGCCCAAACTCGCTGAACTTTGCTTATCTGTGAGACATACTTAATATGCAGAGTGATCTTTTATTGAGCTAAGAGCAGTAGGAAGGCCACAGGTCCCCTTATATTAGACAGCTTGTTGCTTGGGTGAAGATGCTAAACTACAAACTGGGATCTCTGCTTTGTGTGATTCCTCCCTCTCCTAGAAAGCTTCCTCCTGAAATGATGACGTGTGTTTTTCTTGGCTTCAGGTAGTTCAGCTGCCGACTTTGGACCTGTACAAGGTATACATGGATGTAAAGAGGAAAATTGATAGGTGGAGATGAACAAATATTGATTTATACATAGTTTTAAGATAGTTTCTTGAATGAATTAGGGTTTGTAAAGTTTATGTGGATATATGTTGTAAGCTAAATAACCATGCCCTGGGTCTCTTGGCTATTCTACACTCTTAATAAAGCCTGACACTGCGACTCTTTATATATATTAAATAAAGCAATGAGCTATAGCCACTCTAAAAGCTGTGAAGTTACTTCAGTTTTCTCCTCCCTCCTCCCAGAAGCCTTTAAATTTGCTTCAGCGTCGTAAGTATGAGTAGGTGTGTTAAGTCTGTATATCAGAAATACAAAGAACAATTTCTGTCCTATTTTGGGTGGATAAGGAAGCCCTCAGGTTTATTCCTTCTAATAAATGTGCATTTTGGAAATAGAGATTCTTTTTTCTGTAATAGAAAAAAATGCAAAGGAAGAAATTACTTTTCTGATATAGTTCAAAAAAGAGAAATTATTTTGTAAATCTTTCCTTCATTGGTCAAATGAGCTACAAAAATATGCATTAGTGAAACAGATGCAAAATCACTTTAAAATACCAAATGTGGCCAAATAATACAGCAAATAAACCCCCATTCTGTACAGAGAGTTGGCAATATGACACCTGGTAAACCTGGCAAAGGCAGTCCTGCTGGTGCCAGGATCATGCAGTTACAACAGAGTCTTTCTACGTTAGATTCTTTTTTTCTTTGTAGTCAATATGAGGAAAAGTTAATATCTTCACAGCTAATATCTGTATCTTTTACTTCTCTCTTTTCTTTGGAAACACCACCAAACAAACACCCATGAAACACTACAAGTCCTGATCTCTCTCCTCCTGGCCAAGCAAATGTTATTTTTAGAGAAGATTTGTGTGTGTGTGACTGATACACGCAGTGTGCGAGTTGCTGCATCCCATGCACCGAGAAGGTCTCAGCAGAGTACAAAGCTGCTGAGATCTTCCTGCTGAAGACTCTGTTGCACCAAAAGCCAATACTGAGCAGGTATAAAATTGTTCCTAGCCATTTCCTTCGCTAGTTGGGACCTATGGTGTGACTTTACACCAAGCCTGAGCTCAGAAGCTGTGGACTGATACCTCTAATGAAAGCCCAGCTTAGAAACAGAGATGAAAGGATGCGAGGGATTTGTGCATAGACCTTCTTCCTCTTACCTTACATCCTGCTTACATAGCATTCACCCAAAACAAAAGTAATCCTGGGGATGACCCCCAGGTACTTCTTAGTGGATGGTATATTTAGGAGCGAAATCATGAATAACATGGAGAACGTCCTTGGCAAATTATTTAGCTGGCATCTGGAAAATACTTTTTTTATATGTTATGGTGTTCATTCTAATCCAAATGAAACTAAACTGCAATGAAAAATAGCAAATAGACACCGATTTGCAATTTTCTATATTAATATAACCTGACAAAAGTCTGCTTTGTGTATTTAAAGGTCTGCACTTGAAGCAAGTGGCAAAGTGCTCAATTAGGATAATAGTAGAATCAAACACATTTTTTCCTCCATCTATTAAAATAAATCATGCAAAACACTTACATTTGCACGTTTTACCATTTCCCTCCATCCCACTGGGGCAAATTCCACATGCGTATGATCCAAAGGTATTCATACAGGACACTCCAGGAAAACAAGGGCTCTCTTCGCATTCGTTCCTGTCTTCCTGACAAGTAAACCCTGTGGCAAAACAAAGGGGAGGTTAATAATCAGGAAAGATTCCCTCTTTATTCCTCAGCTCAAATGTTGAAGCCAGCTAAGGCTTACTTCTCAGCTGTAAGCTCATTACAGGGTATGTCACTCAGGTGAGAGCCAAATTCCCCACTGTCTCACTTAAACTTGCTTTTATCACACTGTTTATTACCATTGTTACTGGCACCAGAAGTGCTGAACTTGGGACTACTGCTTGTAGGAAACTGTGCATGTTAAATACATTATTTCCCCTGCATTTCACATCTTTGCTGCTGCTTTTGTTGTCTTGTTTATGTGAGATCTTTGTCATGTACTGAAGGAGCCAATGAATGTCACTATTTTGGCTTTGGGATATGAAGAGCCAGGTACTGACCTATTGTGCTTTTCATTTCTACGTGAATCTCACATAGCTAATAGCTTATTGTGGACCAGCCTGTTAGACTCTGACTGAAGGCAAACCTTACAAAGTGATCAGATTTATTCTTAAAAAAAAAAACATATTTTTTTTTTTACTTAAGATTAAAATTTGAATAAACCTTCTGAAAATATCTCTGAGCCACTGTTCTGGTGTACAGAAGATAAGCTTCTACAGGCTCTGAACCCAAAACAACGTGTCTTGCCTATCGCTCATTTTGGAAACAGGGTTTTAAAAATCCCTTGATGTAATTGATATTCAAATTCACAACTCTGGATGATTTAATGGATACCTATAGGGGAAGGTGACCCAAAAGTTAAAATTACTATCTGAACAGCAAATGATGCAGAGTAATCACATATAAGGTTGTTAAAAACTCCCTCAGGCTTCAGGTATGCATGCTGCTCTTTCTGTGCACTTGAGGAAACTTGCTTGGTTATCACTGGTTACCAGAATATGAAGCCCTGACAGCAGGTTATAAACTGTCCATATCACTTCATCCCTTGTAGGAATACCCATGGAGATTGGAATGCCTTCTGGAAAGTCCAGGTACCTGCTTCAAGACATACGACAAGGTACAAAAAGGCTTGTTCCAAAGCAGATATTCAGCTTTTTAAAGAAAGAAGATCTAAGGATAAAAGAATATATTTTTCTTCAGAAAAGAAATATGGCACAAAGTGGAATGAACCGGGGACATGGTTTAGTGGTGGACCTGGCCGGGCTAAGTTAACACTGGACTCAATGATTTTAAAGGTCTTTTATAACCTAACCGATTCTATGACTCTATGATTCTACGAATTACAGGATGATAAAAATAGAGCATTATTACTCATCTTTCACAACATAATCTCTCATTGCTTCAGCATTTCAGATAGCTTCCACTACTTTCAAGTTCAAATAGCATCTTCATGTAAAAATCTCAAATAAAAGTCTCTATTGATTGAGCTGCTTAAAAAAGCTCATGACATCACCTTCTCATGCCTGCTTTGTCTTGTGAAAAAAAAAAAAAAAAGAACATCAGCACAAAAGCCATGTCCCTTTTCTGGTGCTATCTCAAGCTACGTCATTCTGGGTTTGCATGCTTCTTGATTCTTTCATTTAAGTCAGACATCACATGGCATCACAGGGCTTAACTTACTTTTTTTTCTCTTACTCCCTTGTTTGGTTTTAGATTACTATTTCTATTGTATAATTTAATTAGCACATTCATAGCATTGGGCTGCTTTTCTCTGATACTGCTTTCTGATGATGTGTTGGGAAATTATTAGACATCACATTTTGGAAAATATTGAATGTGTTACCCTCTTATTAGATTAATAATTAGTTTTTTTCTCTGAGTATCATATAAAGGCTAAACATGATACAATAGACAATGAAGTCCTCAGTTCTCAGAACAAATGTTTACAAAGTTTGAGACTTGGCTGAAAGTTGTTAAAGAACCAGCAGGAATGGACTGTCTGCAACAAGAAGGTTCAATTATTCTGTTTGCACGACCTCCAATGCACTGCAACAGGAGGGGGTCTCAATTCTCTTGGCACTGCTACAGTATAAATAAAAATAATAGGAATAAAAGATCTTCAAGTTGCAAGGTTGAAATATCTGTTTCTCCATCCCTGTATGGGAAATTGGCTGAGAAGATAAAGTCCTTTTATGCCTCAAGAGTAGCTCACCATCTACAGGTACAGAGAAAGACTTTTTGGCTGCTTTCACATAAAGTTGCCTCTAAAGGAACAGGCAATCTTGTTTAGGGACTCTATGGTTATAATATACCATGAATGAATCATGGGGGTTTTTTTTCAGTTTCTTGAAAATGAAAACGAAATTATAATTCCATCTTCACCTCTGCCCCGGTTTTATATTAACCAATGGCACATGGAATTATAGCATCACAGAATGATTAGAGTTGATGTTGCCAGGAAATTTGCTGAGAGTGCACTCAATCTCACTGTCCCAAGCTGACCAAGATATAAACCAGCACTGGTCCCAATACCGACCCCTGAGGAACACACTCATCACCGGCCTCCACTTGGACATAGAGCCATTGACAGTGACTTTTTGAGTGCAGCTGTCTAAGCAATTCCTTATCCACCAAGTGGTCCATGGTTCCAATCTGTGTCTCTCCAATTTGTAGACAAGTGTCGTGCAGGGTATTGTCAAATGCTTTGCACAAGCCCAGGCAGATGATGTCAATTGCTCTTCCCCTATCGACCAGTGCTATAAACTTGTAGAAGGCCACCAAATTTGTCAGACATGATTTGCCTTTAGTGAAGCCATGTTAGGTGTCATCAATCATCTCCTTACTTTCCATGTGCCTTAGCATGGTTTCCAGAAGGATCTGCTCCATGAGCTTGCTGGGCACAAAGTTGAGACTGACCAGTCTGTAGTTCCCTAGGTCTTCCTTTTTTCCCTTTTTAAAAATGAGGGTTATGTTTCCCCTTTTTGAGTCAGCAGGAACTTGACCGGACTGCAATGACATTTCAAGTGTGATGGAGAGTGGCTTGGTTACTTCATCTGCCAGTTCCCTCAGGATCTGCAGGTGAATCTCATTAGGTCACATGTATTTGTGCCCCTTCAGGTTCCACAGCTGGTCTTGAGCCTGATCTTCTCCTATGGTGGGTGGTACCTCATTCTCCCAATCCCTGCCTTTGCCTTCTGTGATTTAGGCCAGGTGGCTAGAGCACTTGTCAGCGAAGACTGAGGCAAAGAAGTCATTGAGTACCTCAGCCTTCTCCAAAAAGAAAGAAAAAGAAACAACAAGAATTCTTGTTATCTTATTAAAATTCTGGAAGGAAAATGAGGGAGTTTTGAACATGCGATGAGGTAAATATGTATGTATCTGCAGAAGTTTAAAGTAGTAATAATTCTGTAGCTATCCTTCTCTCAGATTTTCTAAGTAATTCTCTCCCTGACTTGTTGCCATTCCTGTATTATACCCTTACGTTGCCTGAGGTACACCAATGCACTTGAATTGCTTGAATTATCAAGATACTGTGATCCTGCTGCTGCTTCTCTTGCAATGGTGTTTGGGAAGCTCTCAAAAGAGTTAACTTTTTGTTTCTTCTACCTGTTCGCTATCATTTATTCAGATTTGACGGTGAAGTGGTGCTGTCACTTGAGCAGTATAGCATTGCCTTCTCATTAGATTATTGATGGTTTTCTGGGGAATTGAAACATAAACACAGCATCATGGATGAGCTTTTATTGTTGTCACAGAACCTGCTCTGAAGTAAAATCATTTACTTCCCAGCTGGCTTTCAGCTCCACTTACTTATAATTTTTTACCCGCTATTAAGGCTTTGAGATATTCCTGTTTCACTCAATTATATTTTTTTTTTCCTGTTTCTTGTGTTTTAGCATTTTTGGCAATGGAAGTACAGCAAAAAGAATGGATGTTTATTTAACCTGGCAAGAATTAAGGGTTCAGGAAAAATACGTTTCTCTGGCCACCAAGGTGTCCTCTGTCCTAGTCTCTAGATTCAGATGTATGTTGCTTCCAAGTGCATTATTTTGAAGTGTTGGATATTTCATTCTTTGCTCTAGAGTAACAATAAGAACCTAATTTCAGAGTATGTTCCGTGTATTTATAAACAATGCATTGTAATGACGGCAGATTATTTTGTGTGGAATAATAGAGCTTGATTTCACCCCATCTATGTGCAACACCGCACCAAGTGAGGAGGGCAGTGCTGTGAGACTGGGGATGCTCATGCAACAGGAGCAAATCCACTGCAGCAATAATTATGTGCATTTGATGTTACTTCTACTGGATTTTTCAAATCTATAACACTACTTAGCAGCCAATGTTGTGGGTCTCCTGAATTCATTTATGCTTTTCATATGTGAACAGAATAGTTTTATTTTTACTAAAATCTGAGCTTAGCTTAAGGTGTTATTTTCCTTCTCTTTTGAAATGGTTCTGATCCAAGAGATGTTCTGACACAGTTTCAGTTACCACTTTTCATTTGCAGGAGACCAATTTGACAAGAATGGGTAGCAACACAATATCTTTACTTTCTCATGACTGTCACTTTCCCTGGCCCTTTGTCTGCCAAGCTAAGCAAGAACCAGGTTTAGAAATCTTGTTCAAGTCCTGTATGTTCAGATTTGCTCTGTACCTCCTGAAGAGCTGAACTGTAAATGAAAAGACGATGTGGAACTCCAGGAGAAGGCATGTTTAGGCCAATGTGAAACTCTTCTGTTGGAAGAGAGTGGTGTTACACAGCTGGAGCGTGGTTCCCAGCTTGGAGGAGGTGGTAGGCACTCTGTGAGACCCAACAGTGACTCAGCTCAGCCAAATTCCAGAAGCTTAATGGAGCTGAGAGGCTGGTTCTGCCAGTTCCAGCCCGAAGAGCATGGGGGAGCCATTGTCCACATGCTGTCACAAGTGGTTTTTCGTGCGTATGAATCATTCACAAATGTCCTGAATGCAGTGCAGTTGACTATATCCTGCATGATAGGTACCAACGTGTTCTCTCCTCATCTAACTTATCTATTAGATACTTCCCTTTCTCCTCGCATTTCAGGTTTTCCTGTTTGCACTGTATGTCTTGTATCCACCTCTTTGACCTCACTGTATCTCATTCTCCAACTCCTCCTTTCCAGGCTTTCCATTCTGCTCTTTTAAAAGAATGGGGTTTTTTTTGGTACAGTGATCATTCCTCTTCCCTACAACTCTTAAAATCATATTGTGGCTTGCCCTGAACTGTTTAAAAGGTTGAATTTGTTCTATCAGCATGTCTGACAACCTAATGGATTTGTGGTTTTCTAATGCTTAAATTTAATGAAGCTTCAAGTGGGACTAAAGGACGATTTATTTTTGCATGTTTTCCATATCTACTTCTCCTTCCTAGACCTAGAAAAATCATCCCTTCTCAGTTCTTTCATTGGCTTAATTTAGTAAAATCCTGTGGAGTGCAAAAGGGTCATGGATCTTTGCCTTTTCTCTCTCCCACTAAGTCTTCTCCTAGCTCATCTCATAGATGGACAAATCCGTGGGAAATAAGCAGGTGGAAACTGAGATCAAGAAGTTTCACAGCCTCCTTGAGTGATCATTTCAAGACCACAGAGATGTAGGTCTTTTTTCCTTCCTTGAGCATGGATAATTACATAGCTGGTTTTGCAGATTTTTTTTTTTATCAGTCTAAAGCTAAGCCTTGGGAGCAGAAGAGGAACCTTACGTAGTCCATTTAACAAATGCTTGTGGTCATGCAGCACTCAAAAAATCCTGTAGCACACTATACCTCTAGTTAAACCAGAGATGGAAACAGTGAGGTGTTACCTCCCAAACCAGGGGGACATTTACAGAAGTAGCTATCCACACTGTCCACGCATGTTCCGCTGCCACAGGGGTTTGACTTGCAGTCATTAATATCTTCCTGGCAAAATTCTCCATCAAATCCATTTGGGCATAAGCAGAGGTATTCACCAAGGCCTGGAGGGAATTTAATATTGGTAACACATGTTCCACCATTGAGGCAGCTGCAGGGCTTCACTCCAACCTGAGGAAGGCAACAGGGAGTTCTGGTAAGATTCCTCCAAATAGTCACAGCTGAGAGGTGTATTGTTACCTTGTAGGAAGGGCAGATTTGCTGTGCAAACATGTTATCTAGTATTATGAAAACTTATTTCTAACCAGTTTCCTTTGTCTAGATAGATGGTCTCATACTCAGCACTCTTATTTTTCTGAAAGCTTGACTTTAAAGGGATTTTTTTTTTTTTCCATCTTTTAGGGGCACATTCTAACCTGGTTTAAGAAAAAAAAATCCTATTTGCTATAACAGCAGTTTTTACATCTGAGGGTGGAATTTGTTCCTTATTCGTCAAAGAATAAATGAAAATCTTTTCTTTTTGCCTGCCTGCCCTCCTTACTGTTTCACATTACAAATGGCTCCCAGGCAGGAACATGATTGTGGAATTCCTTAGCTGGTCTTGAGGGAAGAGAGGTCCGTAGTTTTATTTTATGTATGTACAAGAAAACAGCATTTCAACAGATTCAAACCTCTGTATTATCTTCACCTAGTTAAACAGGGGTCTAGCTTGAAGTGTTTCCATTTAAGACCATGCCCAGACTCCAGTTTCCCCTTTGCTGTGTGGGTTCAGCAGATTGGTATTTTTGATGATAGTAGTTTGAATGAGTAAAAATTGGAATCTTTAGGAAGAAAAAAACCTTTTCTTTTCTTCACAAAACTGTACTTGTGTCAAGACCCTGCATCCAACATTATTAGCTCATCCTATCAGAGGATTAATGTTAAGCGGTACAATAAAGACAAAGCAATGCACAAGCTCTGCCAAGAAACTTAAAATGTGGAGTAATGACATAAGAGCGAGACACCCTCTAAAAATATCATTGAGAATGAGTTATAATCTCCCTTTTATAGCTAAAACTCGGTCTTTTATATTATATGCTTTTTTCTGCAATCCAAATGCAGAATGTGAATTTTAGAGCAGATTAATGAACCATTAAAAGGCTCTGCAAGAGTGTTCTTTCAAACAGCAATCAATAGCACTCTTTCTTGTTCCTTGTATATATAGTTTCTATGCTCTCAGAGATATTTATTCCATTAATTGATCATTATTGCTGTGCTGGATAATATACAGTTATGAGGAAATAGCTGAAGTCTTAGTTTTCGAGACAGTAACAAATTATTAGCTATAATGACAATTGCACCAAAGCCCTGAACATGATAAACAGGTTTGTTTTGTTTCCCCTTTAAAGCCTTCATTTCCTTACCTCGATCGAGTATCTGCTCTGTGCGTTGCATTCATCCGACACGGTGAATTCAAAGGTCTGCGTTTCTTCTGAATCAACCTTCCAGATGAGAAGGCCAGCGGGGGAGAGCCTGGCGTCCTGTGGCCCGGCCTCCAAGATGAAGAGCACGGCTGACCCTTCCGGGTCCGCCGCTATTAACTGGTAAACAAAATTCTCACCGCTAAATGTCAGCAGCTGGCTGGAGGGGGCCTGGAACACAGGAGGCAGGTTGTCTAAACAGCAAAAATGAAACCACGATTACATAAATTCCAGTTTCTCCCATGTGTAAAGATTCGCAGTGCGGGTCTTTGTAGGAGTTCTTGCAAAGAACAGGGTACAGAACGTACCCCGAGACTGACGGAGGAAGCAATTTAGATGTAAGAGGCAGCAAATGGATTTACCAAAAAGTGTATCTTTTTCCTCCTATTTTTTTCGTGCCCCATGCTGAACTTTGATTACTTTTGGTGTATTAACTGTTGTATTGGAGGAGATCAGACATTATTTCTATAACCTCCCGCCAGTGCCCCAGATCTTACTGAAACTTTAATTATCTGTACTTCTAAAACTTACATAAATATGTATTTATTCTACCTACCACCCTATGTACCTATGCATTTAAATATAAGTAAACTAAATATCAAAATGACGAATGATAAAAGAATTGGGTGGGCAATTCAGGGGGAAAAAATAATAATTGTATAACTTTTCCATTGAGTAGACTCTCACACGCTTTTAGATATGAATAGTAATTAAGCCTGAGCTGAATTCAGTTGGACATTTTATCAGGAATCAGAGTCTTCTCAGTGCCAGCAGAGGCACATCAATGATGCTGAGATTCTCTATCCCTGGTGACAGTAGTGCATATCATGTCACCACTGCCATTGTTATTTCTAGTGGTGGTGTTTTCATTTGGTATTTCCATAATGAAGATAAAAGCCTAATTGCGCAAGGCTGTTTTACAGTGGAAGACAAACACTACCTGAAGATACAGGTAAGGAGGACAAGGTAGAGAAAAACATTATATTTTATAATTGGAAATCAAGGAAAAATAAGATTGGATGGGTACCCAGAGGTGACAGCAGCTCTGTGCAGGGCTGGGAACTTCATTCCATGTCCTATGCCTCCTCAGTCTCAAGCCACCTTTAACCAGCAGTACAAATGACATATATTGATATTTAAAGGAATCTTCTAACACTGTAATTTGACCACAGTTATGTTTAACTTAAAGAACATTTTGAATACTGAGAACTAGTTTCAAGTCACACTCTAGACCTATGAACTCTATACTAATTCTCATAAGGACTGCATGTGTCCTTGCGTTAAGCTTGTGAGAAGTCATCATTAGTGGGTTTTTTTGGTGGTGCACAGCTTTTTATCAAGCTTTGCTCTCCACACCATGTCTCACATCATGCAATTATTTGTGTGTCTCTCCACTCATTGCTGCTGTGCTACCAGAGCTTTCTAAACTGCTTGTCCAGCAGATTGTCCCAGCATAACCGTTGAAAGCTTCCATCTATTAATTTACCTTTTATTTCCCAAACACTTAAACTATGGAGCCCATAAAAGTTGTGCCCAAAGTAAGCAATCAAATATTGATGCTGGGTGTGCATTTACAGATAAACACAAAGGTGTTAACTGGATGGAGGGTAATTGGAAATTGTATGCAGAGAATATCATAAAATCAGATATTCCAAAAGTAGTCTGTGAATGAGTGTTTCTAATTCCACAGAGATTTCCTTGCCATCCAGTGAGTATATATACACACTCACAATTATTGAAGAACTTTTAAAAGTACTCACAATTTTGAAAACCAGTCTGACAAACCCTCTCTTTTCAATATTTTTAAATCTTGAAATTATTGAAAAGTGAACCGTGATCTGTTTCAGATTTCCCACATACCTTCTAGCTTTTTAAATTCTAAAACAAATACAGTTTTTCCCTTTTAAGCTGTTTTCTGAATTTTAAAATCAAACTGCCTCAGTATTAGTAATGAGTCTGTCTATATAATAAGCAAGATTTGTTTATCCCTAGAAATGCTACTGCTGTGGCCAATGCAATGGAAGGACAGAAAGAAAGCGAGGTTTTGGGGTCACAGATAATCTCTCATTAGACTAAGCTATATCCTTGGGGGAAATAACACACGCCTTCAGGTGTACAAGCTCTTCTTCAGGTCTGGTTTACCTGTAGGCATTTTAATTATGCATGCAGGAAACATCCTATGGAATTTTCAGTTGGCCAACACTTGGGATGGATCTGCCAACACATTTTCCTGACAGGGTGTTTTAAATTACAAAAGCTGGACTTTTTAGGACACAAACTAGAAGTGTGTATTTTTAAATTGAGAAAATTCAAAGTGTATAGTCTGGAACAAGAACTGGAAAAGGACTCTTGAACAATTCTCTTCCCCTTCTTATTGTATTCTTGCTTCTAAAATTGATTTCAGACAACTTGTGACTTGTGTTGCTGGAAACTCTCGGGTACTTTCTGAACCTTCTGAAAGGCATTTCTATCCCCTCTGAGGGGAGTGTGTCTGCTGAATCTGTGGACCCCAGCCATTTTGTTATAGGTCTTGCTACTCCTGCTGCCATACCTTGCACTCTCTAGGAGCCTCTAGAGGTCCCTGAGCATCCCCAGCTTTTCCCCAAGGACAAGAGCAATCTTCCTCTCCTCCCAGCAGGGTCCTGCTGACCTACTCACCCTAAAGGAATATAAAACTGCAAACAAATGAAGCAAACTGGTTCTGTCACTCATACCTCTCTGTAATTTGCTTGTGTTTACAGAACTTAAAAGCGCAGAGAATCTCTTTTGAGAACCAACACACGAATCTACATAAACGTGGTAATATAATCTTTATATTGACCAGATGCAAATGGGCTCTCATAAGTGAGGATAACGCTGCTAGAAACACGTATCATCTGTAAAACATGAGGTAAGTGATGGTTGTTGTTTACACTGGGGATGTAGCCATGAAAACATTATGATTAAGTCCTTGGCATTCAAGAGGTGCTTCAAAAGGCAGCCTTCTCCTGATCCCTGCCATGACGGGCTGCAGAACGAGCCTTTAGGTTCTGTGGCAGTGACAGTAATGAGCAGCTGATCCCAATCACTTAGACTCCCTGCCAAGCCAAGGTCTTTTGTGTGGCATTTCATAGGATTTGGCTCAGTGAAAGAAAACTGTTCTTCCAGATTCCCAAAATATACATTAGTGTTTTAAAAGCAGTGTTTTCCTGAAAGCGTTCCCTTAAAGATTTGTACCTGCAAGGTGGTAACAGATGTATTTAGGTTCCATCACCCTTAGCTGACAGCCTTGGGCGCTGCATGGGGCACTGATATATCAACAGTTTAATTTTCAGGTGTTATTTTCGTTTTATTAATTTGAGATTTGTCAGGTATCAGCCAGAACAAGATACATGCTCGGGTGCATAGTGCACATAGTGGAGTACTGTCTGCTTCTGGTCAGTCTGCACTTCTGGTCCACCCAATTACTCCCATTGCAAACAGCCCACACGCACTATCATGCACGGTAGATTCATGTTAGCCAAATGAAGGAACCATATATTCATAGACCAAGTGATAAACTTCCAGATAAGTGTTTCTAAATCTTAGGAAAAACAAAAACCTGTCTTACCTTCATTAATGGACCAGGTGAACTTAGAAATGTCAGGTTCACAGAGAAGACAAGGACTGGTAGGGCTTGACTCTCCTTCACCATAGCAAAGTCCATCTATATTACAAGTATTTTCCTGCCAAAAAAAGGAAAAAAAAAAACATGGGTGGAAAGTGGTGGTAAGGAAAAAAGAAATAAGAAAATAAGAAATTAGCAGTAAATAATTTCTGGTGGTAAGCAGAAATTCACTCATCTCTTGAAACAATAAAATAGCAGCATTTTAAACGATGGCGCTTTCTCCCAAGCAGGAGAAAACAAGATATGCAAGTTCTCTGGTTTTCCACTGTGAGGTCCTTGTAGCTGTGAATGTTTTAGCTTAGCCAACATGTGATGTTGCTTGCTATAGATGAATGTGTTTTTCAATTCCACGCTTATGTTGTGTGTGTGATCATTATTCTCAGCTGAAACTACTAATCTGATGGTTATTAGGTAACGCTCAAAAGTGAGCTCTATGAGATTAACAAAAACTGAGACTGGATAAAAGCTCCATTTGAAATTTTGGAATCCTGTTCTGGTAACTTAGTTATTTCAGGAGGTGCTTCATAGAAATATGAAAGAGCAATGATATAAAAGCAGAATAACAAACTGCATTAGATTTTGGGCTTTCATGAGATGGTTATAACAAACAGCTAAACACATCGATGGTGCCTAGGTTGGGCAGAACGTCCAAGCAGAAGTTTGTGTGGTGCTCTGTGTGCACAGCAGCCTTTGAAGCCAGCCTGGTCCTCTCCTAGTAAGGGTGGTCACCAGGGCCAGGGCAAACCTGTGGCTTCTGGGTGAACTGAAGACACTTGAGTTGTCTGAGGAGCAAACACAAGGACATAATTAATGGATGTAATTGAACATCTATGCCATGGGAAGGTCCTATGGCAGAATTATGCCTTTTGATTGTAGCCTGTGTTGGGGTACACCTGCCTATGGGACTTCATCTGACATTGGAAACTCCTGGGAACACACAGGGCTCTGCTAGGAACACAAGGGATGTCACCACTGCAGCAGGAGAGCAGAGGGGAAAAGCTACCAAGGCCCAAATACATCTTCCTCTTTCCTCCTTTGAATGCGCATTTCTTTTCTGAGACTGGTGTGTGCCCTACTGCTGGACTTGTGGTTTTTCATCTACTGCTTTATTAGTTTCTCAGACTTCTTTTGCAAAGTGTATTTCAACATCCCTGGAGGTGTTCAAATGATGGGTTGATGTAGTCCTTAGGAATATGGTTTAGTGATTTTTTTTTTTTTGGGGGGGGTTAGGTTGATGATCAGACTAGGTAATCTTTAAGGTCCCTTCCAACCTAGACAATTCTATGATTCTATATTAATTAATATTTTAAGTAATATCACTTTAAGAGTAATAGGTAAGGTAGAGAAACAAAAAGGACTCTTATAATTCCCCCGTCATGATAGAACATGACAGACCTTCAGCATTAAAATCTGGATGTTAATTAGATTTTATTACATTGTTGTTTTCAAAGGCTTGATGTTCTGATGAAAAAGATGCTTTTTTCTGATGTGATAGTGTGGTACAGAATGGGCTCCATAAATGAGGAACACAGAATGTGAAATGGCCTGTTATAAAATGTCCCCTAATTGAAACACCTTTTCTGGAAGCAATTTAGGTATTACAAAGTAATGTTAGAAGAGGGGTAATTGGAATGTGGGCTGATGCAATTGGAAGCCTAGTTCAAATATTCCCTTGAAGCATCTTAGGATAAAAATTATTGTAAGCCTTAGAGAACACCATCAAATAGAAAAAACATATATTTTTAAAAAATGTAAGACTAAGGAAAGTCTCTGACAAAAAAAAACCCACTCTAGCTTTAATTGAAGTGGTTCTGACACAATTATTTTAATCTGAACTTTAAGTGGTTTTGCCTTGTTTGGGCCTATAAAGTGATTTCTATTCACTGGTTTATTTGAAAAGATGTGAAGTTTCATTTTATTTTGCTAACTGGTATGTTCCTGCAATCAGTGCAAGTTCAAACCTGTGTTTTCCCATTACTGTTAATGAGAACAGTGAGGCAAACGACTTGAGATATATCTGATTAACCTTCATTTTACAAAAATACAGACTGGTGGTCTCCTATTCATTCATGCCTCCTTCAGGTTGGGAAAGCAGGCTCAGCCCATTCAAATATCCCTAAACTGAAAAACGGAAAAGTTTTTCAGCCCCACTGAAAAACAGAAAAGTTGTCTAACCCAACCCTGTAGAAAATAAGAGCAGTAAACCTCTTTTTTTAAGGGATGGGGGACATTAGGCTACTAAGTCCACAGGAAGACAGCGGGTTGTCATGCTCTCCAGGCAGTTTCTAGCATGCTGGCGGTTTAAAACGTAGCACTAGACTTTTGATGACAGTCTTGAAACTGTGAAAGTACCGTGTGTTTGCACTCGGCAGCATTTAACGTAAGCAAGAATCTTTTCTGTTCTCTCAAGGGTGTTTTCACACGACAAAAACTATAACGTGCGTCTTAGTATCCCTCTTGCTTAGGCAGAAGATGGGTATAGAAATGATATAGCTTAACATCACAGTGCCCTCGCCGAACAGGCTGGGAGAGGTATAACAGCAACACTTCAGAAGTGAAGTTAAGCTGCCTTTCAGGGGAGATTCTTCAGTCTTATTTACTTCCATTAATGCCTGCAAAGCATAAACATCGTCAACCATATTCTTTCTGAAAGTGCCTGTCTGTGAATGGTTCATCACAAAGCGCGCTCTATCAGGTAATGTAAATACCTGTAAATATGAAAAAAAAAATTATAAAATGCAAATATAAAAATGTAAATATAAAAAAAGTAATAAAGTATCACAGGAGCTTGCGAAAGAGAGAGAACAGAAGTGTTAGCTGTGCAGCTGACCTATGAAATGGATTTTCCTCTTCTAAAGCAGTTATTACACACAGTACATCAAAGGGAGGGAGAGGACAAAGGAAGGGATGAACGATCCATATTAAACCTTTACACTCTTTAAATTACCTTTAATTTACAAAGTCCGGTTGGGTGGAATTGGCAGGCCTGGCAGACTGCGTCGTACAGGGTTAGCACTCTGGAATTACTGTACTGGAAGCCATCGTTAGTGATCTAAATGATACAAAAATCATCCTTATAAGTAATAATGTTCCATATGGAGACTGTCTGCTCATTTTGGAGCTTATACCGTTGCCCCCTTGAACTGGATCCTTGCCAGCAAGATAAATTAAACCACTTGTGAGTGGCTCTACTGCAAGCTGACAAATTGTTTAATGCTCCAAACTGGAAACTGTTCATTAATAACCAAAAGATCTTTTGGCTCAGCTGGCACTCAACTTCTCTGATTGCCCTTAGGGTTGTTTTTTCTGAGGGTTTTTTCAATACCCTTATGGAAACTGCGTAGGTACTCGAGCGTCTACAAGGGTGTCTTTCAAGGAGCTGTGAAATGAAATTAAGAATTTTGGCTGAAATTCAGGACCACTTTCTTACTAATGGCAAATCAGTAAGTAAAATCCTTGGGGTAAAAAAAAAAATAACGTGAACGCAGATTATTTAGGTGATTTTAAATTAACCTTAAAAAAAAAAAAATAATTGCTGGAGCGGATAATGCCAAACGGCAATAGCTCCGTTTCCATAGGAAGGTGCATTAGAAGACCAGTCACCTCCTGTCCCAGCTCACAGTTTCCTGTATTTGTAGGTGATTTAGAAAGCCTGAAGTTAGCAGGGCACTTGTCATGCATGAATGCCAATAAGAAAAGGCTAAGTGATTTTATTTTTTATCTTTCTACAATAAAAATTAAAAGATACCAGACTAATGTGGAAAGGGTCAGCTTTTGAGGAAGCGTTCTGACACCTCTTGAGACATGTGAACGTTACAGAGCACCTCAAAATGCTGATGAAAGCCATGTTGTAAACACTGATGAACACCTGCAGGAAAGCAAAGCCCTTTCTGCTGGGTGTTTTTTAGGATTTGGCTTCTCACAGTCAAACTAATGTTGCTGTACTCTCTCTGCCCTCTTGCTATAAAGACAACCCCCAAGACCTCCTTCATCTCTTCTGTGGCCCCAAAGCTTGAAACATCCTCAGTCCCTTTACAAAGGACTTTTACAAGGTACAGAGTATAAAGTTTTGATCAATTAATAAACTGTTTCAGTTCACAGAAAGAATGTATGTTACATTGAACAAAGATAACTGGAAGTGTATGGAAAGAAAATTAATGTTTCATAAAAAGCATCAATTATAAGTTCACTGAGAAGATTTGAAAGCTCATGGAACATAATACAGTAGATACTCCCACAATATCACATGCTCTCTGCTCAAAATTGCAACCTAAGAGTGTTTGTTTCTGCAGAAACCAAGGTAAGTAGGTAAACAGGCAGTATTCATGGATATTCATGATTTGAAATTGTGGAAGAAAAACAACTTCTTTGGAATAACTTAAATTAAGTGAATTTAAGTAAATTTTATTGGTATAGCTTTAAGAAAAAAAAAAGATTTTTTTTTTTTTCCTGGGTATCATACTTGGCTGAAATATTAGACTATTGTATGTTATACCAAAGGTAAACCCTCTTTCAAAAGACATAAAGAACTTATGCTGCAGTTTGAGAGGAGAAAACAATAAAACAGGCAACCCCCCCTTCAAGACCTGCACTTTACTGAAAGACAGTACTTATTGGCAGCAAGATTTCCATTAAGAATATATTATTCCTAATGCAATTTACATTTCATTTCATTCTTTTACCAGAGTGTCCAATGTTGTCTCAATACCAGTGCACTAATAATGGATGAAGAAATGGCTAGATGGGGAAAAATATAAAAAGCTATAAAAATGCACCAATTGTTCTGTCTGAAGTGAGTATTGTGAGTGAAATGTAACTCTGGCCGATTTGGGTTTTTTTTTTTTCAATCTGTATTTTTTCCTACATTCTATTACAAACATCCATTTTGGTGTCTTTTTAGAATTAGGTTATTTTATAGCTATTTTAATTGCTTTTCCATTAGTCACCTTAGTGATGTGGAACAAATACTTCAATGAGACCTAAGCCGAGCAAACCTCACTTCAAATTCGGTTGGCCTTTAAAAGCCAAAGACGTGCTTAGAGGTGTGCTTTGATTGCTTGTACATGTGTATCATCTGGAAAGAAAGAGCCACTTCTCTTGGATAAGCAGTGGGGACAATCAAGACGTCTGTCACTTCTGCCTGAAGTATTTCATTCATCACGAAACAACCTTGGCCATTTGTATCACTCATAGTCTACATACAATTTGACTCATGCAAATGTTTGTAAATGAAAAATGAAAGCTGCAAAAACTTGCGGAATTGAAATTCAGTTTCTGCCTCACTGACTTTTTAACAAATATTTTTCCTGCTCTTGACAAATAGAGGCAGCAATTACCAGCTGTGGATAAGCGAGAGATCTGCTTCCTGAATTAGATAGGCGCCTGCCAAACTCTTTCACCTCTTCACCCAGGCATCTGTGTGGACAGCCCAAGTCATCTGCTGCCCAAGTAGGAGCTTGTATTTTGATATCTAAACTAATTATACCAAACGCTCTGGTGTAGCCCCATGTACTTTCTTATCTGTGTTCGGCAGCACGTCATGGAGAGAATGAGCAAAATCTGAAACATGAATACAAGAGCAGATAAAATGAAAGAGCACTGAGAAGGGCTTGTCAAAACCCCATTTCCCCCAGTGTTGGTAATGAAAAAAAGCGTATGTGAAACTTTGCTGATTTCTCTGAAATTTGAATTGGGAAGGGAGACAGATTCTGAAAATATTGAACAACGATATTTCCAGAAAGAACTGCTTTGATTTTTGGTTCTTAAAAGACTTTTACCTACATTTCAAAAAGTATCTATTAAAATAGCCCAGGAGATCAATGTTGCAGTAAATTTCATGAGGAATTTTCTGGAGCACAAATTTTCTAACATCTGTGGGATGAATATCAAATAATTTTTTTTATCTTGAAAAGCTCCTCTGTTTTGTTCTCTGCACTGCCATGTAAGGCCAGCTGCCTTTGAAACCAAGTGCTGAGCTCTGCCTTCCCCATTCCTTCAGCAAAAAGATGCCCAGGAGAATGGGGATTCACATACAGACTGAGACGATAGGATCATGCATTCACTGCATAGCCATAAACCTTTTTTTTTCTGCAGGGGGAAAGGGCAGAAGGCTTTCAGGTGCAGAGGTTTTCTTGAACTTGAGAGCAAGAAAAGAGATATTCTATATGAGTTGTGAGGGGAAAAAAAAAATGAGAAAATTTTTACAGCCCTCCTCAAGGCTGAAAGGCAGCACTTGAAAGCAAACTGCATTGTAATACACCTGAGCTGGAAGGAAACTATCCAAGTTACACTGGAGAAACAGCCCTGTGCACATGCAAAAATGTTAGCTGTCCTCTTGGGCGAGGAATCTCAAACGTTTCTCCCTCTCAGATCCTTCCATCATGAGGTGGCATTTCACCTCACCGTTGGCAGAGTTCAGTATCTCCTCGGAGAAATTTTGGAGCCCTAAGAACAGAAACTACCCTCCCGGGTCAGCCTCAGCATCTGCTCACTCTGATGGTTCCTTCTCCAGAAGGAAGGTCCACACCAGCAGCTGGGCTCTGCTCCCGCAGAGATCTTACACAAATTTCGTAAAACAAAAACCCTTCCCTATTTAAAATAAATGACTGGATAAAAAATATGCACTGCCAAACATCTTTCTGTTTCCCCTGAGCCACGTGGAAGCACGTGTCCCCAGTCTGATCTGGGTACAGACAGCTCTGGGTGCAGGACAGGCAGTAACACCACAGTGAAGTGAATGTTTTACACATTTCATTTTTACATGCTGCAATTTTCAAAGCACATCTGCAGTCTTCCTACAACGACAATATATTTTTCTCAGCTATGGAGCCTTTAAATGATCTCGTTCTTAAAAAAAAACAAAAACCCAACCAGTATGCAGAAAATAACCATCCAGGCTGAGAGAAAGACCAAGGGTAGCAGGTATGGGGTCGGTAAGGCATGGATTTTCTGGAAGTATTTAGAAAGTAAGTATTATTTTGTAAATAAAAGGGGCCAAAACCACAGCAGAGAACCTGGTACTAGCAGGTATCACACACCCTTCTTCCTGAAGTCATTGAAGACCAAGACCATGTCATCCCTGCTCACGCCTTGCCAGCCTTCACCTGCTGCCCGGGGTCTTGATGGTGCTTTGCTGCAGGCATTGGTCTTACAATCAGAGAGTCAAAGCTGTCTTATGCTTGCTGCCTAATCAGGAGTCTGAGCTGGGGTTTCCAGAAATGAAATACTAATGATTAACAATTGATTAGCCCAACTACATCAATCTCAGGTGATTACCTGCAGAAGTGATTGTAATTTGTGCTTTTGGATTGCCTACAAAGACACCTGTTTAAACTCATATTGTTTTGGTTGGTGGGTTTTTTTTTTTCCCTACATGACACTAATGCGAGTATTTTTACAGGCATTTTCATTTCTGAAGGGAAGTAAATTGTGCTTTGCATTTTAATTTACCATGACAACTGATTTTCTCCTTCTAAATCATTTTTAGAAACATAAAAAATTCCTACTTTCACTTGCCATCTTGCAAAGGGCTCATCACCAGCCACAAAGCGCACAACCTCTGTCTCTGTGAGGTTCAGGAGAGGAATCTGGCAGTCAATAGCCTCAGAGCTGAGAAAATCTGCTTTTGTGGTTTCTTGTTCTCTTGATATCCATTCGCCATTGAGATGCTACAGTAAAAACAGAAGGAGAGTGCAGAAACTGAAGGCTCATATGAAGAAATTCTGCTTTCTAACATATGCTTCTATTTATAATTAATAATATAAGGCATTACCAAATGGTTTATTTAAAAGAAATGCTACTGTAGCCACAGTAAAAAGCTAACCGTTCTCATCTATGCATGCAGGTGGTCTACTGATTTAGGAAGCACTGTGGTCTGCGCTTGGGATGAGCAGCTGGGAGGAGACAGGGTAAGGTGGTGGAGCAGCTTTGTGTTTGCTCCTGGAGCTCAGCATCTAGCTCCTTGCTCCTCGAAGGCGATGCCTGCAACTTATCTACATCAGCTGCACTAGACATCATTGCTTGTTGAGAGCCTACCGAGCCCTAAGCAGGCATGGAAGGCAAATCTCAGCTGTGCCTCATTAGCATGTGAGCGCTGAATGGGAATCAGGCTTTTATGAGGTAGATTTATGAGATAAATCAAACCCTTCATGTCTGAGTGTGCTGATATGCCAAATAATTCAGCACTAGTGTTGCCCGTGTATAGTTGTTTATAATAAAATTACAGTGTTAGCAGAAGAGTTGGGTTTAGTAGTCATTAAAACTTCTGACTTAGTATTGAACTGTGACTAAGAAAATTCAAATAAGAGCCTCTGTAACTACGTTGAGGAAACTTAATAATAAACCACAAAATGTAGCATTCAAATGTGTTTAGGTAAACCATCAAGCATACTAGACTCCAGATGTATAAAATGAGAAATAATATTGTGATTTCAGGCTTCACCAGACTACAGTGCAGCTGAATCAAACAAGACTTGAACAAAACCTCTCAGAGAAAATTAGCAAGAACTCATCGCTGTGCATTTCTGAGGAACCAGTTGTGCAAAGGTCTGAACCTCTTTGGCTCCCTTCATTCATAGAAAACGTATTGGCAATGGACTTTTTGAAGGTATTTGCACTGCAGTGGGGCAGTGAGAGATCACAGAACCATAGAATGGTTTAGGTGGGGAAGGATCTTAAAGATCATCGAGTTCCAACCCCCCTGCCCTGGGTAGGGATTCCTCCCACCAGTCCAGGTTGCTCAAGGCCTCGTCCAGTCTGGGCTTGAACACCTCCAGGGATGGGGCATCCACAACTTCTCTTGGCAACCTGTTCCCATGTCTTACCACCTTCATAGTGAAAAATTTCATCCTGATATCTAATCTAAATCTACCCTCTTTCAGTTTGAAGCCATTACCCTTCATCTTATCACTATATGCCCTTGTAAAAAGTCCCTCTCTAGCTTTCTTGTAGGTCCCCTTCAGATATGATGGCACTAGGCACAGTTCAGGGTAAAAGACTTTAACATAAACAGGTCAAAGTTTGACTGTATCATCAATAAGAGCCATGGGAAGTTGCTTACAATTAACCTGGTGACCTCGCAACGCAGGTTGGGTGACTCTTTGAAGCCGAGGCCAAACACCCGGATCCTGGTGCAGTCGGAGACTCGGACATCACAGAGACCTCCATTCTCCAAGCCTGTGATTTCCAAAGCTTGCTCTGAAAGGAAGAGATGAGATAGATATAAAGCTTTAGAGAGTAGCACTTATTGGCTGCTCTGTTCTGTTGTATCAGAGATTTTGTTGTTGTTCTTGGTTGTTTGGGTTTAATTCTTTTCCTTGGGGTCTTCTTTGCTCCCCCTTTGCTCTTGAGGAGCAGCAGTTGTTGAAATGGGAAGCAGCAAACCTCCATTGGGTAATTGATCTGCCCACCCAGTGCTGCAAGACATATCAATGAGCATTACACGGCTCATGGAATCAATTAATTGAAGCCACAGCTTCATGATAAAAGGTCTTTGGTGGTGATACTTCTGCTGACCCAGGCAACAGGATGGGAGCACAGCTGGGAGGACAGTGTGTCATGCCATAGAAGATGACCGTGCCACCAGGACCCTCATAATGTGAAACAGCAGTGCAAAAAATAGCCCTTTTTTTTTTCCCCAAAAAAAGCTATGGATGCAATAGAAGTAATGAATCTCAAAGGAATGCTTGCTTGTGGGGGTTAAGTCATTAATGGGTGGCGCTCAGCTCTGCACAGCATCAGCATAAACGTCGTGCACCAGCTAAGTTTCACCTCAATCCTATTTTGAGGCCTTAAGTAGGGTTTAAGTGATGTACAGCCTGTGATGGCCCCCTTACAAGGTTGAATTTCGCCCATTACTGCTTTTAAAATGTTTTATGATTCTCACGTAGAGGTTGATTTGTGTTCCATTGTACTTTAGGTATTCACCACTGCTCATTGCTTTCATATTGGGGTTATTTTTACAGAGTCAAAATGCAAGTCCATTGGATGGCAGAATCTATATCTTTACTTTAGAAAATATACAATTGGGCAGATATTTACATTGATACTTTTTGATAGCGCAACCCTCATCCTATGTCAATGGCAGCAGTCAGTCAGGATCATGGGTTTGCCTTTTTATTGATAATATTTGTAGTTCCAATGGTCAGAAGCTCTGTGTCACCTGATATTTTACTGGTACATTGCGTCACCTCCGATCCAAGGGGCACCATGCCCTGGGCTGAGCTGATAACTTGCCCCAGCACCTCGATGTTCCTTTAGGGCTCTGCCATTTAAGCTGTAACCGGGATGAATGCAGTTTAAACACTGCCATCCCACCAGATCGCAGCCCATAACAACATGGGCTGCACGACTCTCTTCTTTTCCAGAGAAAGGAAGGAAAGCACCGTAAATGTGAAAAACAGTGAAAAGACTTTTTCTGTACTTCTGAAACGCTTTCAGCTTTTTCCTCCGTTTATTTTCTTCTTATTGATTTTATTGCAGCAGCATTAGCAGCACTGTTGGACCTTTTGCAATATTTACAAGAAGAGAAATGGTTTACAGCTTATCAGCATTCATCGGATAGTTGTGGATTCCTGTAATGTACAGAACTATTAGTCAGACGTAATGAATGGTTTTGATAAATTACCTTCTTCTGTGGTTAGTGCATAAAAATTAAAAAAAAAAAAGAAAAAGAGAAAGCTTCATTATGTTTTTCATGATATTTTAATAGTTAGTCCCCCTAGTACTAAGGTAGCTGGGATTGCATTAACATTTTCATTATCATTGCAGATTTTCAGGCTTCTGCGGGTGAAGTAAAAGGAGCGAGGCAGAAGAGTGCTCTCCTGCAGCCATTCCTGGTTGGGGAAGGCCCTCTCAGGTTGGTTGGTGGTCAATGAGCCCAGCGGGCTTCCCCAAGGGTTTCTTTACATCTTTATGAGCATCCTGACATGACCCTGACACCACTGTGTCAGGGCCAGGGCAAGCTCATCCAGCCTCAATGCTTTTTGAAATCATTTACAGTACCAGCAGAGCGTTTCATATTTATTTCTTTCAAACCATTCTCCGCACACTTTTGTACAATAAATTGCTCTAAAGCTGGAGGAAACACCACCATATATGCTTAATATGTTCTTCTCTCAAGATTTGCCATGTTGTGGGTTAATCAGGATGAAAATGAGATATCTTATTCTGGTGAAAGGGGGGATAGTTTTGGGGAAGAAAAGCGCACCTTGTGTTTTCCATAGCTTGATGAGGTGGGGAAGAAGGAGGGGACTGAGCTGTTGTTTGAGTGGGCTTCTTTCTGTCACCTCAGCCATCTTTAGCTGGGAGTGCTGCAATGGGAGGAATGCACAGCACAGTTGTGTGGGAGACCATATGTAATATAATGCTCTATTCACTGATTTCTGAGCAGCAGACGTGGTGCTGAGGAGGTGGTGCAGTCCCCGTGCAGGTTTTTACCTTTCACGGGGGATGTTGGAAGGAGAGAAAGGAGGGGAAAGTCTGATGAAAATGAAAGTGACTACGACTCCTTTTTAAACAAATGGATACTAGAGTTCAGAGCTTAGACCTCTCTGTAGGCAGTACATCAGTTTTGGAAATGGTCTTTATTTTTATCTGTTTTTAAAATAAGATATCCCATTTAATGGGCATAAGACTGTTGGGCATTTATTTTTAATGTAGTTTTCTCTCTGTCTTTCCCTCTGCCTTCTTGATTTGACACATATTAACCAGTTTCAGCTTAACACGGAAGGCGAAATCTCGATGATATGAGTTTTGGAAAAGTCTCGTGACAGTTCGTAGCTGGGTAGTCAGCCCTGCAGATCCTAATCTTGTCGAGGGAAGCACAATCAATGTTGGGTTGTTGTTCATCCCTCCCCGAGTTAGCAGATGGGTAGTTAATAAACCTGTGCACAATGTATGCTCACGGGCTGGAGAGGTGGAGACGTGAGAAGGAAATACCGGAGAGCCTGAAAAAACTTTAACAAAAGAGCTACGAGTAGTTCAGCAGAAGACTGGAGGGGAGAAAGAGCAAAGTAAAGAGCGGGGAAATATCACAAAGGTGAGAGTAAGGGCAAAAGGGCAGATATCCAGAGAAAACGGAGGTCATGGAGACCTGGGATGGAAGTCTGATGTCTGTGGAGGGGCAAGTGAGAGGTAGGAGAGAAATCTGTGGTAAAACAGGCAGAGCGTGGAACAAGCTTGTGAAAAAGTATGATTGTTTGAAAATTAATAATTTATATTCAGGAGTTTGAATGCCAAAATATAACAAAATTCAGGGCAGAACATCCTCCTTCTTTTCTCTGTATGGCCTATAGGGCAAAAATGTACTTTGACTTTTACCAGTAGATTAAAAATTGGAGCTCAGGCTAGGACCTGGGGCTCAGATGGGTGGCAGGGTGCAGCCACGTTCTGGAGGAGGATTTAAGGAGTTGTGTGCTCACATCCACTGGCTCAAACATGGGCATCTCGATGCATTTCTAGTGCCTGGTCTGCACACACATCAAATAAACACACCTGAAATGCGTCTGTTACCTGGTAGAGCACTGCATTGGGACACTGATGAACAGCAGGAGACGTTGGGGGAAAAAAGTAAAAAAGTCTCAGGTTTTAACAAAACTGCCTTGGAGTTTAAAAAGAGAGAGGATTCTGGACTTGAAGGTTGCATCTAAAAGGCCTCCAGACCTCAGGCGATTAGACAGAAGAAAGGGATCTGTCCTTTTTGGTTTGCAGTGCTTGTGTTGTGCTTGTGTAGGAATCTGCAGGAAAGAGTAGCAAGTTCAAAGCTGCTGGCAGTGCTGACAGTGTGGTTTCTCTCTGTAAGCATTTACATGAGTCAAACCTGCCAGGGAGCACAGACTTTAAAAAACCCTGCATAAATACATGATTGGTTTTATAGATATTTGTTGTAGTGAATTATGTAAATAATAAGTATGCACAGATGTAGAAGTGAAATGGAGACAGCTGACATAAAATCAAGAGTCTTGCAAAACTATACTTATTGTAGTAAGACTACTGTCTTACTGAAGGATGGATGTGGTTCCTGTTGGGTTTCCATTTTTGATTAGAAAAGTACCCTAACACAAATAAACATTCTTCTGCAGTATTTGGAAGCTACACATGCAACATTGGGCTGGAGCAGCAGACCTGAAAGTAAAACTGGCAAGAATTTAGTTCAAATAAAAATAAGGAAATGGGCTGCCCTGCTTTTCTTGGTCAGGATAATAAATAAGCAACCTAGGTCATCAAAAGCAAGTCAAGATCCTAAGTGCTGGGTATGGTCACAGCTTTGCTGAAGTGCAAAAGAAAATTGCCCATATTATCCATTTGTCCTGTCCTTCAAATCATATAGCTGGTTGGGCAACCTGCTGCGTCAGGGCTTGCTGGTGTCACTGCAGACATCCAGTTATTGCAGCTCTGAGGGTTCTGGGTCAGAGCAGTCTGATGCTTAGTCATCTCCCAGCGTGTACGGAGCAAGTCTGATTCTGTCTCCTTTCAAATGCATGCATAAATATTGTGTTTCTTCCTTTTGTAAGTAGGGTTAATACAGCAGTCATATACACAATTACTGAATGCATTATTCTGGAACTCATGCTATCCATAACCCAAAGCTCATCTGAAAATCCTCCCTAAGAAGAAGTATTAGCAGCTATATGCTCGTTGCCAGGAGTTCAGTGAATCAATGACCTCCCTGGCTTCTAAATGGAGAGTGCGTTTGTTTCTGCTTCTAAAACCAGTTCTCAAAGAAACAGAGTTTCTCTTATTAGCAAAATTTAGACCTATGATCTTTAGCTGACATGGAGTGAATCTGGTTTTCTTTTTGCTTTGAGAGTCCCTGGTGTGCAGGTTGGATTGCAGAAGTGGGCCCTGTGAGAGTATGGGAAAAGCATTTTGCAAGGAGTCACTGCATGTGAGAAATGGACTGGCTCGATTTCACAGGGAAAGCATCCACGTGCTGCCACAATATGTTAGATTGGTTTTGCTTTAGAAAACTCACTATGACATTTTATTTTTATTCCATCCTTCTATTTCTTAAAAGACTTGCTAGCAATTTACTTTAGCAATAGAAAGGAAGGGGGGTACACTGTTATCTATAGAGCATTGCCTCTTTTCTAGATGACCTTGAGAGGTGGTAAAATGTAAGATCTGGTTGTGCATATGTGGTGCTTTGGCATACCAGAGTAGGTCTCAGGTGTGGTCCCTCAAAGGCACTTCAGAACAGGACCCCTGGCAGTACCCCGTGGCTCCCCAGGGATGGCTGGAGTGATGCCACTCAAAGGGATTTGGCCACCAGCCTGCTCATGGGTGCCATCATGGTCCTTATGTCCACGCTAGAATCCAATTAGTTGTTTTTAGTAATTTTCTCATCTTTACAGCTACTGAATTAGAATAAGAACTGGTTATTACACCTGGGGTTTTATTCACAATTGGTTGAACATTCTGCACCGGTAGATTAAGCGTTCTTTACACACCATAAAGCATGATGTAAAGGCATTATGGATTTGCTCTGAATTTTTGGCTTTCATCAGGTTAAAACAGACCTTTTAATTTTTTTTTTGCAGGTTTTAACTCTAAAGCTTGTAAACTGTCATGAATTCATTACTTGTCATGTGTGCGTGAGTATTTGGGGAAGGAGGTTGTTTGTTCAGGGCTTTTTGTTTTGTTTTGGATTTAACAAGATTTAAGGCTGAAATTGCCTGCGGTGCCTGCAAACAGCCTGATGTAAAGAAGTTATAGGCATGCATCTGGAGTGTCTGGCTTTGGTCAGTTTAAATCAGACATATAATTTTGTAAACTTTTCTAGCATTTTATTCTATATACCTAAGAAAATTGTTTTGTTTAGCTACATGTTTCGCTGAACTGCTTTCACTGCTTTGCATTAAAGCAAATAAACTGTTCACCAGAAAAGGCTAATCTCCCTGATCTGATTTGCAGGGAATAGTATGGATCACTGAGCATGCAACCTTCCGTGTCCCTTATCATGAGGATTTGATATCCTTTTAAAATTCGGTTTCTATTGACTTTGTAACTATCAAGCTAATAGCACTCTTCCCTCTCCGCCGGGTCTGTGCTTTGAATGGAAAGGACTGGGAGCTAAAACACTAGATTAAGGCTGGTATTGATGTTTGCCTTTTCAGACGCGTGGTTATTGCATCTGCACCATCAAAAAGTAAACTGAAATTGCCAGGAAAAGAAGAAAAGCTTCAAAACTAGCATGAAGCTTGTCAGTCCCCGCGAATTACCCACAAATGTGTTTTATGTGACTGGGGAGGGCCTGTGTCCATCAATATAAAACAGAGTACACAGGTGTCTGTCAGGACGCACCAAGGATAGGTTGGGTTCACAGTTGCTTTCTTTTCTTTTGGTTCTTTACTGTTTCTTTTGTAGATTTTGTATTTCTTACTGACATTTTTGTGGTTGGAGGTGTTCATTAGTTCTAAAAAGCCCACGAATGATACTTTCAAAAGCAGGGAAGCCCTATGTTCAAAACATTATTTTGATGAGTAATCTCAAAGCCTTGATATTTACTCATATTGCCTACTCATTGTGCCTTTTGTAATTAGAATGCCGCCTTTGTTTTTTTTTTCTAAAAATAATATATTGGTGTAAATTTTTATGGTTCAGATCTGTAGATATTGTAGTATAATTTTATTTATATAAGTTGCCATTATTATTAGGATTTGCAGTTCACTCAGATGGGGATCACTCCTCTGTAGATGTCTGAGAGACAGAAAGTGTGTTTTGTAAATAAGCATTTAAAAGAATTTTTTTCCAGTTTGCATTTAGTCTTAAATCATAAATTGGATTAACTAGGAAAAAGCTGAAATACTGAAACCAATAATATCTTGAATTCCATAATATTTATTTTCACATTTATTCTTTATCTGTTTTCCAATATTATCCAGTAAGCTGAGGAAAAAGTTGATATTAAGTGGAAGTAACAGGTCTCAAAAGAAAGATTTTCATTTTCAAGTTATACAGAACCTCTTTTACGAAGTATTGATATCTTAGTGAAACTTCTTTAATGTCAACTTGAAGGAAACGAGAATATATTCTTAATATATTTAAGCTTTATGTAAAGAACGCAGTCCCAGTGGAAGGGAAGCAGCATATGAAAATGTGTTTTATGTCACAGCAGTGTATAGAGATCTGCAGGAAGGGCTCCCTGCTTTACAGAAGTTATTACTGAAGAAAAAGATATTTGAAAGAAACAGTTGAGTTAGCTTCTAAACTAAAATACAGCAACACTGCCCCACTCACTGTCCATCAGCTGTCAATGAACAAGTGCATACTCCAGGGAACGTGGGGGGCATAGGGACAGGAAATTTTCAGATCTCCCTCAGTTGGCTAGATAGGAAAACTCAATAATTAATATGAGAAAAAAAGGAAAAAGAAAAGAGCTTTTGTAAACAGAGAACCAGTTTTTTCTTGATAATGTCAACTTCATCAAAGCAATAGTAACTGTGACTTTGTAAATTCTAGGTCCACCAAAGTCAGTGGAATTATTATAATGAAGAGGATAATGAAGTCCAATGACTTATTTGAAAAGAAAAAAAAAGCTTTTAAAAGAACAACGGCCAGAAACCTCTAAGAGTAGTAAGTATGGTGTTTGCTGTTCTCACAAGCATGTTTGACTCTTCTTTTGAAATCCAATTTTGAAAAATTGGTACAATTAATTCTTAACATGTATTGCATCCTAGCTACCATCTAAACTGTTTTACCGTATTCGCGAAGAGATTGGTTGTGGTTTTAGTTTGTTTACTAACCTAACCAAATTTGAAAAGATGATCAATTCCTGTTGAAAGGATCAGACAGAATTTCTAGAATTTCAGGTAACTCTATTTCTGAGGCCCTTATGGTGATATAAAATGCAGTTCTCCCTCGAAGGTCTGGTCATACCAGCACCACGGGCTGGTTGCAGAGAGAGAAGCTGCCACCTTTATGCACAGGGAAAAATATGTTTCTTTGTAGATATCCTTGGGAATTAAGAAATTCACCGTTGGTTTTTTTTTGTTTGTTTGTTTGTTTGTTTGAAAAGTACATTATGCATTTTTTACTTTCTATAGTCTAATTTATGCAAGGAGAACTTCTATTGACCCAATACACCCCAATGGTTCCATCTGTGCCATTGTGATTTTTCACGTTGGCAAAACACATATTACACGTGCCAAAAAGTAACCATTTACTTGACAGAATAACAGCCCTAAAATAATCATTATGGCACCATGATCTGGGATTTAAAGACTGCTGAACTGGTAGAAGTGGGAGAAACATATTTATTTCAAAGCCAGTATGTTCCTATACGAAATCTCCAAAGCAGATGTTTGACGTAGAAAAGTGAAATACTCTGTCCCCATTCACCTGAGGATCTTGAAACAATTTAAATCTTTTCTTTAAATGTCTCCCTCATGTTTTGCCCTTGAAAAAAGGAATTAAGCTTAAAAATAAAGCACAATTACATAAACAGAGGGATTTCTAGAATATGTACTTTATCCTCAACTTGCATGACTGGCCTGATTAAAGCTCTGAGCTTAGTCTTCCATGGGGAGGCCCATCTTTGTTCAGAAGACCCCACCTGAGGAACTGTAATAGCTGGCTCCATACTGTTACTCAATATAATTATTTTTTTAAAATAGTTGGTGCTTTAATTAATATTATTGAATTACAGCACACAAACAAGAGCCAGTCCAAAGCAGTATTATAGATTCAGAAAGGTCTATGTAATCATTCTAAAAATAACGAGGTGTAATTTATGCAACCCCTGTTGTAGATGGGTCTGAGGGACCTTTGTGGTTGTGGTTCATGGCTCTGAAAATGCGGTTGGGTTCACAGAACTTCTTAATAACACTATTGAAGTTTACTGATATGAAAATGGCGTACCTGTAAGTGTGTTAAGTAAGCATTAACTTCTCACCTTCTCACCATATTGTTTTCTCTCTTTGATTTCTTTGCTGGCTATTTTTTTTTCCAGAACTTTCCACATAGAAACTTAAACTTCAAGTGTCATTACTTCACTGAAACTAATTTGTCCTTATTATTCCTCATTATCTTTTATCTTGTAATTGCTCTTTAGAGCTTCATACAATCTGCATTTTACATCCCTCTATGTGTGCTTTACTAGTCCTGATTTTTTTTTATAAGCAACATGGTCAATATATACAAATGGTAAGCACCAACCTGATTTGCTATCTGCGGTAATTGGATTCTGCGTTTAATTACAGGTGGTAATGACATTTTAAGCACCTTATACAGGTGTTGGGGGGAGGGTGGTGGTGGTTTATGAAATGTTAAGCAACATTAAGAAAGTCTAAGCTTCTGGAGCATTGCCAAATTTCAGAGGTGCCTTTCAACTCCAAATTGCAGTTTTCATGTGAGGATAATTATAGCTCTGGCCACCTGGACTGCTCCTGTTGGAGTCAGGCAGAGCAGAGGAGTAAGGCTGTCTGAAAACCACACTTCACGTCTTCTCCCTTTCTACGTGTTTTCATTTAAAATTATCCCAAATGCGTTATGGGTTATATGCTGCACCCAAAAAATACTGCGTGGCCAACTTTTTGTGTTTGTGTGCTGGTCAGAACCTGTGGCAGATCACGTTATTATGTATTGGCAGCGCAGCTGAGATCGAGTGACCTTGGAAAAGATGTTTGAATTATGTTGATGGCCTCCTTGATCTTGGGGGAGTTTTAATTCACATATATAATTCCAGCCTGAGAAATTAGACAGAGATTTGTTTTGGAGCTAATGGGAAAATACATAGCCAGCAAAAGGAGTTGCCTTCTCCTTCATTACTCATGTAACTTCTCCTGGAAAATAACTTTGTCCTAAAAATGGCATTTGAGAGTTCACATTTCCAAAATCAGCATACATTCTTCTGCTCCTTCGGTCCTGTCTTATTAAAAGGAAGTGAAAGAGACAGCAGTTTTATATGTCCTGCAGAAACCTGAATCACTTCTTAATTTCTCCTCCTTTTCTTTCCTTCTTACAGAACCTCTGCTTATTAGCGCAAAAGCCCAAAAGCTTATCCCGCCCGTGCTTGCTCATGGTGATTGCCTGCCCACTGCCAGCCGGGTCAGGACGCTGGGGCTGCCAGTTAGGGGGCTCAAGCTGTTCCCGTTGGAACACACAGCTTTATTGCTGAGATTGATCTTAATTCTTCCTCTCTAATAGCCTTTTCTGGTGTGAAATCCTGGCTTTAGTGACGTCAACAGGATTTCAGTTCTGAGGACTTCCTGCCTTTTGAACTGCCGTTTGAGAAGCACATCATTATTGTGTGGTACTGCAGAGCCTGTCCCTGCAAACGGGGATTACAACATTGCCGCCTGGGAAATGTAAAACCAAGAAAATATCTTTAAAAAATGCGATGAATAAAACTCAAAAATCGTGAACAGCTAAAGGTGAATCTCACACTAATACTTATCTTCCTTGTCTGTACCAAATTAACTAGCTGACCTTTTCTAAGTGTTATAATGTCGGAGTGATTGGCATGCCAGAACTAAGATTTTATTTCTCCTTGTAGGGGATCTGACCTCTGGCTGGGTGTATAGATTTGCTTTACATTGCATTTTCAAGATCAGGTACTTTAATAAATGTACAGTTTCTGTATTTTTGTGTCTAGAGAAAGAATATTCTAGATCACTCATAAATTAACTCATAAACAGTCTGTAACACATGGAGGTCATTGCAGTTCATCGCATCAATTCACTCTAGACTGGGGCAGTAGTTTTCCCTCTCCAAAGTTAATGTTGAGAGCAACTTATTTTACAAAGTCTTCTCTTAGCTTCTCTACTGTTATGCTGAAGACAAAGGAGAAGGTTCTGCAAATTAAGTGTGTGACGGTTGTTATCCTGGATTTATTTTAATTTTTCTGGAATATTTTTTGCCCCAATTTTGGTGAAAGTCAGCTTGACCTTCAAATGTTTCTTCACCCCATTATCTCCATACCAGTAGCACAAGGGATGGACTAACCCAGCAGCCAGGTCCTGCTCACTGCTGTGGCTGCCTGAGCTACCTCCCTCCCAGCACGTGCTGGTGTCTCATCAGTCTAGCTTTAGTTTGTGGAGGATATCTGGGAGAGGAGGAGGAATGAGTACCAGATGGCACATCCTGTTCTTAACAACTTCTTTATCAAGTATGCATTTATGTCTGATATCAAGAATTACAACTAAATTTTCCAGATTAAATTACTGATCCTCCTGTAAGGACAGAATACCGTTCCAAACACTCCTCCAAGGGATCCTAAAGCTGGAGAAAGTTACTCCAGGGGATGGGATTCCAAACCTTGTGTTTTAGATCACTCTGCACACCATTGTTTTCCAAAAGCACTACAATCAGCTCAGTTTCCATGGTCCAAAGCCCTGACTTTGGGCTCTTGTAAGACAAGTATAGAAGGTTCTATAGTAAATGAGAAGCTGTGGAAAAATTTGGAGCCCACTGTTTTAAATTATTATGTGGCTCTGCCTGTACTTAAGTGAGGAGGTATTTTCTGACATCCAGGTCACAGGTACCACACGTACTCAGAAGTAACATTCAAAGATTTTTGCACAGACATAAGGTCAAATAACTCAGAAATCAGTGTAAGAGAAAAGATAGTCTCAATCACTGGTCTTCACTAAAAACCTGGTGAATATCCACTGAACATGCTGAGAAACTAATTTTCAATATCATGTTCCCCAGATTAAAGGAAGCCCTGCTTTTTAAGGGACTGATGTGATGACAATCTTCAAAGCATTCCCACTGATATCAGAGGAAATTCGTTGTGCCTCCCACTCACCCATCACATGGAGAACCTGAGGAATCTTCTGGCAACACACTTTGGGAAGAGCCAAGCAATAGCAATTTATGGGTTCAAAGGTACATTTTCTGAAGTGTTTTGCATTTGTGGGACCCCTGTTACAGAAGGTATTTGTAACTCTCCTGATCACCACTGTTCCCATTTATAAATACTGTGAAGTCTTAGGTAAATTTGGCCAGGCAATGATTCTTTCTTTTTTTAATTTTTGTCTTCATTTTGTGTGTTTTCATTGTTGTGAAAAAAAAAACAAACCAACAAACCAAACTAAATCCAGCCAGTCTCCCCCCAGACTTTTATATTAAAGTGGATATTTTCTTTAACAAGAAAATTCTCAAAAATATTAATGTTTGGGAGTTTTTTTCTCTAGTCTGTGGGCAATTTTTTTTTTAGTTATATTTGCTTAAGCAGCTACTTTTTTTCCCCCCATTTTAATGAAAAACAGATTGTAAAATGTTTTGAATAAATATTTTCCTTAGGTTGTAGAACACACAATGAATTGCTAAGTAGTTTTATTGTCTACAAAGATACCTGGGAAACAGCAGCTTGTCATTAAGAACCTCATTGTCATGCATAGAACAACTCAGATGTTTCCATGGGCTGAAGGGTCTATACCCATGAACTGTACTGCACGTTCAGGGTTTTACTCTGTCCAAGTTGGTAGATAGACTACAAATAGAAAAAAAATAAATCTGTATCTTGCAGAGACAATTTTAGTGATTAAAGTTAATCCCACTACCCTTTGTAACATTCTGTTGTGACATTTGGGGTTTTCTTTAGATTTTTTTTTTCTTCTGTACAAATGTACAAGTTCCCAGTATATGTTCATGGTGTGGAATATACTATGAATCACTGTAGTTTTACAGCTTTGGAGATGGACAGTTGATGAGAGGGCAGCATATAATCTCACTAGTATAGTGGAAAAAGAAAAATGAACAGTAAATGTTCCCTGGGTCAGGAGTACCCTCGGGAAGACATACGCTGCGCTTCAGAGAGTTATGCCACTACCTTTTCCTCAAGAGAAAAATAAACACTGGTGGCTCAAAATGGCAATTTCTGCTACATTTTTGTTTAATGCTTTCTCTTCTGAGCTCACTTTAGTTATCTAGAAAGCATTCTTGTCCTGAAGTAGTTATTATGAATGTGTTCTGTAGGTTTTCTTAAATAAAAAAGATATTTTTTACTTAAAGTTTACACTCACAAAAAATATTTTGCAGGTATTAGTTAAAAAAAAAAAGTTCTTAGCTGCAGCTAAGGTAATGTGAGTTGTGTGATAGAGAGCACAAGGGCCATTCACCTTCTGAATCAAATATTGCCCTTGAAATGTTGGGTAAACTGCATGGGAATTTTGTAAAAGGGCCTCCTGCCTTGTGCTAGGAAAAATGCTGAAGTTGTCAGTGTTCACTTTGTCATGACACTAACGAATCCACCCCCAGAAAAGGGAATGGTATGAACACTAAGAGAAATTGATACTTTCCTAATTGTAAGAGTGCAGCTCTTTCGTGGGTCCAACACCGAGCTCGCTTCCCCCAGGGACCACAGGTGAGGATGCCCATGCTAAAAACTCTCGCTCTGTGGAGACCTCCCAGGAGCCCTGGAGCAATGGAACTGGTCTCCAGGTGAGTGGGGCTGGAGGGAATCAGGCTACTAGTGACTCTTTGGAAAACTGGAGGGAATAATTTGATGTACTTTGAACTCTAATAAGCCAGATTCAAAAAAAGAGAAGTGATTTGAAGCGAAGACCAACTACTGCATTTTCTTCAACTGGAGAAAAGTGAAGCAAAGGCAGTGGGAGACAGACAAAGCAGCCAGATCGGGGAGCAGTGATGGCTTACGGTGTGTTTGTCACAGCTGATGTATGTTTGTTTTCCACTTCTCACCTCCCCGTGCAATCTCAGGCCACGCTCTGTTCTCTCTCCTTGTTTATATTTGATGTCACAGCAAGAAGACAAGGTGCCATTAGCTTTTACTTGAAAGGTCATATTGAAGTTATTTTCCTGTAATCTGAGGGATTTCAACCATAGCAAAGTAAAATAAAATTTAAAAATCTGGTCTAAACATCCCCCCTAACCTGACTCCGTGGCAGAGAAATGAAGTTAAACATTGAATTGTTTATTGGACAATTACTGCAAAATTGCTCAACTTGTTTTTCAGTCACTGGTGTCAATTGTTCTCTGTGTGAGAGAGAACAAATTCCTCCAAATTTAAGAGTTGGGCCTGCAAATTTTAGCGTGCCATTAACAAAAACCAAATGTCAGGATATGTTTTACCCCTTTATAAATTAGTGCACTCAAGATAAGTTTATTATGAAGCACATGTGTCATCCCAGACTGGCCAGTAAATGCGTTGAGGTATCAGATGTGGGGCTGAGCTCCCAGGGCTGGAATGGAGATTTGGATGTCTCATCTAAACCATGGTGACTGACCCTAGATATGAGCTTTGCCTGTCCTAAATACAGAATAATGTCCATTAGCTTAAGCATCGTAGAAAAAGGCTTTCCCTTCACATTTGGGACGGGTTAAGAGAGCATACCTAGTCATTTCAGCTAAGCTGAAATGCAGTTACTCCTTAAGCTGCAGGAACTCAACTGTATGGCTGAGCCTTAAGTACCTTTTTGTAACCTCAGACATAAGCTTATGTGGTTTGCTGAGACAGGGCTTACATTTTGAAATTAATGCTAACATTTCTGTGTGTGCTTAGTTTCAAGCACTGTCAGTGCTCGCATTGGACTTGGATTTATCCATTGAAAAACTGAACTGTAAAGAAGAAACAAACCTAGCAGGATAGTGTCCTGTGTAAATGTAATTCATAAATATTTGCAGAATCAGATCTGTGGGTTTGAATACGTCCTATAGATATTTCATGGCTTTGTCAATGTTACCTGTTCATTTTGTCACTTTTAATTTTTTTCTTTTGTTACCATTACAGTGTTTGAAATTAATTTTTGAATTTTATTCTCTGTTGATCAGGAAAAAAAAAAAAGATCTATACAGTGTTAACATGAATATTGACCACAAGGTGAGTAGGACCCTCTTTTTTGTCAGAAGCTTACTTGTCAGCATGCTGGTGATAGATCAGATGTAAAGAAAATCACTTCTGCAAAACCAATTTGCTAAGGGGCTTGTAAAATCCATTTTTAAAAAGTTACTGAGGCGAAAAAGTGAAGGACCAGCCAACCAGATATTTTGATCGGCTCTTCAAGGTCAAAAACTGATTACTAATTCATCAAATATCTTACTGGTAGCACTGTTTGAAGAGCAAACAACTCTGTGCAGATGTTCTACCTAATAACTCTAGTACTATGGGAAGATGGGCAGGGTAGGAACAAACAGAATTTTTTACTTACTTTTGGCAACGCTACAATCATAGGAGCTGTGGTCTTCAAAGCACTGGCAGCCCAGTTCTGTACATTGTCCATTGCCATTACAGAAAGCAGGGCACCGGAGGACGGTGAGGATTTCCTCCTGGGTAGCAGATGGCTGCTCTCCTGCATGAATCACTCTATTTCTGTTTCCTAGCACTCTCCTTTCACATTCATTTTCCAAAAGGGCTATCAGTGCCCTCACCCAAGCCACATCGTCTTTGAGCTGCAGATCTAAAAGGCAAATATCAATTGCCTCATTCATCTGTTTTCCAAGAAGACCTTTACATACTAGGCCAAGGGTGGAATTTGCAAGGACTTGGTGGCAAATCTTCCGAGCTTTGGAGGCAGTTAGGCCATTGGGGGTGGGCCATGCCAGTGGGAGTTTCATTCGAATCCCTTCAAAGTAATCCTCTGGGAAAAAATATGCAAAGCTCTCTGAGTCTCTCTGGTTTGGGCCATGCAAGGGGTGAAAGGATGAGTACTCATAATAGTCTTCTCGCCTTTTTATTCTCCGTAGGTCTTCAGATTGTTTGGTAGAGTTAATGGAACTGTTCTTTTTGCTGGAAACATTGTGTACAAGGTGTTTTAATTGGTCCTCGGGGCTACTGCGCTTTTGGACTGATTTAGGCAGATATCTTTTATCAAAAGAGTTGGTTGATAGTTTCTCATCTTTTCTTAGAGTAGACTCTCCTCCTGAGTGAGCGACAAACTCTGACGTAACGTCTAGATAGGGAATTGCAAAGGTGTAATCCACGTGATCATAATGGCAACCAGAGGACGGAGGGAAAGGAGTCTGAAAGGCATTCGGTGTCTTTACTGTGGACACAGACTTAGTGCTCTCCTTCTGACATCTGCAGTAATTCTTCCTTTGCATCCCCTCAGAAAGGGCTGGAGTCTTGTCAAATAAACTCCTCCCTGGAGGTATTCTGGTTTAAAAATAGAAAGAGATTACAGGGAGGAAACTTACAACAAATTAGCCTATCGTACCAAGTAAACTTTTGTTCCCTGAGGCTGGGAATGTATAAATTCCCACTCTACCAAAGCACTTAAGAAAATGCTCAAGTTTAATCTCTGTTTTCTTTAGTCGCTTTTGCACTGCCCTTCTTGAGTTGTCCTGTAGATTTTTTTAGCACTACATTGGGATGTTTTAGTAGCAGATGCTTAAGTGCTTTGCTGGAGCATTGCCTAACTGCTTGACTTCTCTTCACAGAACTTTCTCTAAGGTGCAGGTTACCCTTTACGTATTGCACATGAAATAAGGCCTTGGACTTATCCCTGGTATGACTCAGATACAGCTTGGAGAATGAAAAAAAAAAGATATTTTTGTTTGAAATGCTTTATTATGAAAATCATCTTTATATGTTCGACTGTGCCCTTCTTACCAGGAGTTTCCTCTAAGATTTGGATCACTAGGTATTTTCTTTTAAATGTTATTTCCTTTATTTTTTTTTTTTAATGTATACTTCATTTCATTCTTGTCTTCTAATGGAGCTTTCTTTGAGTTTTTCTTTTGACATAAAGCCCTGTTTCATTGATCATAGGGCTAGGCTACCACATCAGGTAAGGTGATACTGTTTTTCCTTTTTTAATTTAGTCCAGCTTTAATGATGGATGAACTTCTGGAGAGTTCAGTTTGCATAAACAGCCATGATTAGAATGTCTGTGGAAATTTCAGGAGCACAAGACCTCTTATTGATCTTAGTTCGGCAGCATGAACGAAATCCTGTAGCTTCATAGAAAAAGATATGCTTCTTGTCCCAATAGTTGGCAGCAATTTATTTCCAGACAAATTTGAAATATCACCAAAAAATCTGAATTATTTTGGCATTAATTTTGTCTTGCAGCCAGAACGTAAAGGCTAAGCGAAAGCATAAAAGCGAAAGTATTTGCCAATGTTTTGGATCAGACACTACATTCTATTGTAGGAAGCATAATTGCTTTCATCTGATTCTTCCAATATATATTGAAAATGGCATATATGACATTCTGATTATTCAAACAATACTGCTTTTACATAAAACATCACGGCGACACAGGCAATATGAACCAATTTTTCTTTCTGAAACAAGAGCCCAGCTATTTTTGAACCCATTTAACCCAATGTGCAGGCAGAAAAGGATACAATACTTCTATGCTTGCAGAAATGCACAAGCTGTCCTGCCCTTTCCTACTGTCTAGGACAATAAAACGTAGTTGGTGATTGAGGGAGCACTAAAACCACCTCTGGTCTTCGGGACAATGCAATTTATTGTCTCGAGTGGGTGTCCTGCATGTGCTGTTCCTCTGGCTCTGCATGGTGAGGTTACCTGCAGCTGAAGGTGCCCAGACTTGTACCATGAACTACCTGTAAAGTGAAATTAAGGCAGCAGAACTAGCTCTTTCTTTGAGGAACACTAAATAAACTAGAAGGTCTAGGTAAATATCTCATATTTAATAAATAATAACAATCTGGACATATAAAGCTGTCCAGATTTGGGACAGAAAGTTAAAATGCAAATGAAAATGAAATTCATTTGCTGTGATATTTTATTGAAACAAATTCCTTCGCTGTTCTTGCATGATTTCTTCCTTTGGTCAGCTCTGGTCAGCAGGACAGGGTTGCATGGTATGGAATGGATGGAGGCACTGAAAACCCCATTCCTTACTGCTGTACACACACTGACAGCCTGTCAGTCAGCTAGGATGTGCCTTCTGTCCCCTGCATAAGATGACAGGACTATCACTCCTCCTAGTTGCCCATTATAATCAAGGAAGAACTAAAGACAAGTTTTTCAAACTGAGTTGTATGCTATTATAGGGGCAGAGTTCAAAATTAATAGCATTGCTGCTGGTTTCTCAGAAGATTTGAAAAATGGTTTGAAAAATGTATTTTACCTACTTAAAATACGTGCTTTAGAATTCAGCTCTTCCTTGTCCATATGTTATTTAAGGGCTGGGAGGCTCTGATGTTGTTTTATTGTTGAAAAGTTGCATTGGAGAGCTGATGTTTAAAACACATCTGTGCCATTCAGAGCCCTGCAGCTGCTTGAGATAGGTGGGAGTCAGGGAAAGAGCCGAACTGCCAGATGGTGAGCACTCACTCTAGCTTCAGGTGCTGGAGAAAACCTAACATGCCTTCAGTGTTATTTTAAATGAAATTAAAAACAGCAGCAGAAAAGTCACCCTCCAGGTTTTGTATTTTACTGCGCCATTTCTCTGTGGGTGGATCAGAGACTGATCCAGACTCCTCTGAAGGTGGCCTTAGACTTTTCCAGTGGCTTAGTTGTTTTTTAACTGGGTTCTGAAGGTCCTTGAGAATCTATCCTTGGGACTACTGCAAGGTGAAACTCCTCAACCCTCTTGCCCTTCTCACTTAGCAGGAGCTTTTCCTGCCTTCCCTGAAGTGTCTTCATCATATCTGCTGAGCGCTAAGAAATTCCTCACTGTTTTATAAGTAAATTCCTATATATTGTGATTTGGCTTCTGATCTTTCAGCAAACTTGCTTTGAACAGATCACAGAATCATGGAATCATTCAGATTGGAAAAGACCCTTGGGATCATCGAGTCCAACCATCTACCCTACTCTACAAAGTTCTCCCCTACACCACATCCCCC
>JAOTQQ010000079.1:6086469-6118655 GCA_026546715.1 Gallinago undulata | reverse complement strand
CCACTCTTTCTGTGAAAAATTCTTTCCTAATGTTCAGTCTAAACCTACCCTGTTGGAGCTTGAAGCCATTCCCTCTCTTTGTATCAATAATTACCTGCGAGAAGAGACCAGCACCAACCTCTCTACAGTGTCCTTTCAAGCAGTTTGTAGAGAGTGATGAGGTCTCCCCTCAGCCTCCTCTTCCTCAAGCTAAACAGCCCCAGCTCCTTCAATCGCTCTTCATAAGATTTATGCTCCAGGCCATCCTAAGGATCTTGTTAGTCCCACTTTGTATAGCCAGCAGTTGGTCTTTCTTGCACCAAACTTTTTCTCCATTTCCAGAAGCAAGCTTTGACTGATTATCACATTATTAAGATGATAAAAATGGCTGATGACTTCTAGCTAGTGCCATTTGTAATGACAGGTCAAATTTGCTATTAAATAGCCATTATTAAGGCCCATTGGATACAGCTAGAATATTGTAGAGGTTATGGTTTTTTTCTGAAATGCAACGGCTCTAGAATATCTTGTTCCTATAGGATTGTGCTAAATTTCCTTGTAGAAATTAAGTGGAATGTTAAGGTGATTATCTTTATTTTTCCTTATTTGCAAAACATACTTTACAAAAAAGCCTACACTGTCAACCAAATGCTTTGGTTTTGGGAACACCTATTAGGCATGGTTAGAGGTCAGCAACAGGAATTAAAATGTGGGATAGGGAGAGGGGTAGGAAGTTGGAGACAGGGAGAGGGACAGGGTTATGTCAAAGCAGCAGAATCCTGGTTCCAGATCATCCATCTCAGGAAGTGCAAGTTTTTAGAGCTCACTGTCATCATTAATAGAGTAGATATTAAGTTTTTAGCACGGTACATATATTACCACACTTTGTCAAAATGTAACATTTAATCTATACTCACATATTGTAATTAGTGTTCGGGAATAAAAGAACAAGGGAAATACCAAACCCTTAATTAATCCCTATTGTCAGTTATCTACATTTTCTAGTGTGGGTGAGAACCGCATTTTTTTTTTTTTCACAGCTGAGTGGGATCTTAACACAGCTGTTAGCATGACACCACTTGTGAATATAAAACTTCTCTCTCAGTAAGTGTTTACGTGTATTGTGCTGGCTGAAAATTAATCCCCCGAGCTGTTTGGATGGTCATAGTCTCCAGGTTTTCCTCACTGGATTCAACAGATCTTTCTGTCAGGTCACGGGAGGAGTATGTAATGAAATCAACCTATCATCAACAGCCCTTGAAAGAGCACCACAGAACATCTCCCCAGCTGGGACCCTCTCGCTTTGTACCTCCACTCCTCTATGAAGTCTTCTTCAGGCACATCGCTCAGGTCGTTGTGGCTGATCCCGTCGAAGAGGCCACACAAACCTCTGGTGTTGTTGAAGTCGCTGCCCGGTGTCCTCACCGTCAAACCCATTCCCCACTCGCTCACGTCGGCTCGCACAAACGCTCCCGAAGGGAACAGGATCTGAAGAAGCAGAAAAAGAACCCTCCGTGAATTAAAGCTGTTAGCAGGCTTTTTATGCAATGAAAAATGTCCTTTTCTATTGACGAAAATATCAAAGCAGGATGTTGGCGATGGCGGAGGTAATTTAAGATCACTGAGATACACTATAAATATTTATTTGTGCTATTATTTAGCTTGCTTTCAGATTCCATGTTACTAATATCTGATAGCATTACATAAATATAAAACTGTACAAGTACTTTCTTTTTAAAATAATAATTACATCCATTGAAGTTTTCCTACTGGTAAGTTACCAGCTAATTTTTGAAGCGACTTCCATGACAATAAGGCCACCCTTGTGTCTGCCTGGGAAATCATTTCTTTTAGATAAACTGCCAAGTCTGAAAAACAGCTTTCTTCTCTCTGAAAAATCGTTTCATTTTCCGAGGCCGGATTACCCAGAAAATGATTGTGTTTTAAAGTGGATAAAGCAATTTTCTCATTAAAGAACTTGCGGTAGGCTTACACTGACCTTTAAAGGAAAAAAAAAATCTTGAGGTTAAGACAAAGAAGTAACTGTGTGGATAATGGATTTTTCAGATTGGTCTCCCAACCAAATAATAAAAAAAAAAAAAAAAAAAAAGAAACAAAATTTCTGTTCAACTGAAATGTATTTTTGTTTGCTTTCTTTATTCTTACAGGTAAAAGGAAAATGATTTTGAAACTGATCTGTGCCAGGAGTGGGAGCAGGAGCACTCTGTCCTCATAAGTAACCTTAATTTTTTCTTTGATGCAAAATTAAATGTTTTCAGTTAATCTTAAAAAAGTACATTAAATAGTTGGAAATATCTCATTGCAATAACTTCTAAATTATTTTCTTCTTTCTTTTTTCTTTTAAGTCACCCCTGCCTAAGTATAATTTATTCAGCCACATAATGTCGATTACTTCTCTTTCTTTCAGTGAGGAATTTTTGGTCCCTTATGAGTTCCTCCCCACCAAAGCTATTCATAGCTGTGAAGAACCGAGTAGCTTGTATTTGCATTTATGTGCTGGAATCCAGAGTTTACATTTTGGCTGCACTAAATAATAATCTCGTCCATTTTAGCTTCCCAGTCATCATTTCAGGCACTTGAGGAGCTCTCCATGAGTGATCTCCTCGTGCAGCTGAGCAGAGTAGCAAAGTGTCACTGATTGCAGTAACAACCAGGGACACTATATTTTGAGCTCAGGCCCTCTCTATTTTCATCAGGGCAATTAAAGCATACTTTTTATCAAAAATTATTGGCCTTGGTGAGTGACAGAATCATGGAATGGATGGGTTGGAAGAAACCTTAAAGATCATCAAGTTCCACCCCCCGCTGCCTGGCCTTGAACACCTCCAGGGATGGGGCATCCACAGCTTTTCTGGGCAACCTGTGCCAGTGTCTCACCACCCCCAAAGTGAAGAATTTCTTCCTCATATCTTTCTAAATCTACCCTTTTTCAGTTTAAAATGAGAATAAGGGAAGTCATCACATAAAATCAGTTCTTTGAATGTTAGAAGGTCTTGGATGTACCTCCACCTGGGTTGTGTTTCACTTCCCAAAGTAAGTTTAAAAAAAAAAAAGAAAGATTTCCCAACAGAAAGCTCAAATGGCCTGATGAGTTATTGTTTTTCTTAGTTGTTTAATAGGAAAAGCAGGAAAACTGCAGGTGACACGGTGCTGGATAGGATTTGATTTCCTTCTTCAGGTAAACATGTGTCCTCTGATTACGTGTTGTACTACAGGGAGACCATTTCCTACAAGGCTGTGTATAAAATCCTTGCAGTCAGGACTTTGGTCTCCTGTGCTGTCTGGATTAATATTTCCAGGTGTGGATTTATTTCAGGAATTTGGAGGGCTGTAACCCTTTCTTCTCCTGCTGCCCCGGGCAAGGTGTCCCATCTGCCACTGAGGACCTAACAACTGCCTGGGTTTTCTGTGACCCTCCTGGAGGTAATACTGCTGATTGAGGCTTTGAAGAAGCTTTTCTGGAACCTCAGTTTACAGAGGTATGTAGTGACTGGCTGCTGGAAGCTGCTGCCTTCCACAAAAAAGAGGGTGACTTCACCCCATTCAAAAGCATCAGCCTTGAATGGTGCAGGAGCTGCGGGGGACCCAGCTCCCGCGCTACATGAGGTTGGCGATGGGCAACTGCTGAGCAAATTGGGATGCACTGGGCACAAGGGCCGGATCAGGAATCATATTGGCTGCTGCACAGTTCCTACAGATACCCGTTCAGATCAGGGCAGGATTCTCCTTCGTGTCCTGAAGGCATCCTAGAATCGTCTAGGTTGGAAGGGACCTTTAAGATCATGTAGTGCAACCATCATCCTGATTTGTTTCGCTGAGACTTATGTGAGGTATAGCTGAGAATAAGGATTCCTTGCTAAGATTATTCTAGTCATAAACCAGTAATTGCACTCAGTTGCAAAGTGAAATGACATCTTGTTTCCTGCCTTTTCTCTATTCTGTAATTAACAGACTTTCAGTTGCTAACTTACCAAGCACGACCACGAGGAGAGCCAACCACAGGCACTCCCTGCATCATTCTGGGTCTGTTGTGGACCTGTCTTCACCCAAAATATTTCCTGGCAATAGATCCCCATGATACACCTCTAGGATAAAATTATCTTCTTGGCTCTTCTTCCCACCCAAGCCCCTGGTGCAGCCTGCTCTTATTCTTCAGTGATTTCACCGGATTAGTGCGGATAAGCAATACTCATGCGAAGCGTGTTGCGGTGATATATTTTTTAGGCAAATGCTTTAAATTATACCAAATACTGCACATTTGCAGCCCATTTTCATGGCTATCTGGATCTAATTCATATAGCCTTACTGTTCCACTCTAAAAAGTACATTATTCTGCTACGTGTGATCTTCCCTTGAATATTTATATCGTAAGCTCTGAGAAGAAATTTGCTTTATATGACGCGGCTGGGTAGTGCCTGGCATAAACAAACTGAGAGCAGAGTTCTGTACTGCGGAGAGTAAATGACAATATTGGTGCTCCGCTATGTCTCCGAGAAATTTCCAGAGATATTTGTTTTGTTTTGTTTTACAGTTTGTTAAACTAACACTTTAACCAACTTCTTCCCTGCATCGCGTTTTTCAGTGCATTTTGCTCCAGGCGTTCTTATGGCTTCAGACAGATATTTTTGCAGCAACTCCATTAATAATTCAGAAATATTAAACTCTCATTTTTAAAGAACAACAGCAACAACAGCGAGAGTCCCTCAAATACCCACGTACTGTTATTTTTCTCCCTCCGTAGGACTTCAGGATTTTGACGCGCGGCGATGCCTCGGCACTTTTGACGGCTAGCTGGGGTCTGCTCTCCCGAAAATGGCCATTGCAGGTGTCCAGCACCACCGTGTCACCCCCTTCTCGTGCAGCCACCCCGCAGTTGCAGGCGGTGGCGGAGCGGTGGCCGCCGCAGTCCCACTGCCTTACGTGGACTTCAAACGCCCGCGACGTGCTCCGGCACAAAAGGAAGGTACCGATTTTATAGTTATCGTAGCGCCTACACAGCAACGAACACAAAATAAAATAAAAAAAAAGAAAAAGAGAGGATTGAGAGACCCTGAGCATCCACCTGCGATGGGTGTTTGTTGGTACACGTACAGCAACCTTCCTTAATTAGGCCAGCATGGGGGCTGCCCTTGAAGGAGGGAAAAAATCAACACGTGGGGAAGCGTTTCTCCGGCACCGTAAGCAAGTGAACACCATCGTGGTTATTAGCTGGAAGTGCATAAGAATTTCGTGTGAAAAGTGGGTAGCTGTCTCCCAGCCGCTGCCATGGCAACGGGCACGGATAAAAAGGATAAACATTTGATAAAAAGCAAATGGGAAAAAAAGTCCCTGCCTCCAGGGCTTAATAAATATGTTTTGGTTCTAACCGGATGCTTTACAGCATGATATTCTTCAAAGCAAAATCAGTGCTCAAATAACCTCTTCTGTGACTAATCACTAACTTTTACAAGACTGACTGTGGCTAGGTAAATACTTCATGTGAAAAACGGGGATTGTACTGAAAACCTGATAAAATGAAGTTGGTTTCCCGCCCTCAAGAACTTTCTTGTAAGCACAACTTTCGCTCTAAACGGTTTGGCAGCCGGCACATTTCAGCGTGTTGAACAATTTGGGACTTTCATCCTTCTCTGTACAAAAAGTCCTTGCTCCATCTGACTGAGGCCACGAGCAGAATAACTTGAATAACTTTGCAGGTGTTTGCCCTCTCCATGAGCCAGGTAAAACTCCTCCCGCCTTGGTTTTCCACCACAGGGTCCTGAGAGAGGACCCTCCCTTACTTCTCCTTTGTTTTCTCACTCCGTAAGCTTGTCTCATTCTTCTTCTATTTTATTCTAATGACATGTGTAGAAGTAAAGACAATGCTAGCTGCACACTTTATATATGTTGCTGGAATTATCTTTGCATAAGCAAACAGCTTCCATCTTTAAAAGTGATGGCTTCTTCTGCCTCCTTTTAAATATTTTAGTTTTAAATATGACTATTATCAATCCATTCTTATATGGAACCTAAGCTATATGTTTATAATAATAAGCGTTATTCTTTTCTAGAATAAACAAAGAAAATGTAAAGAGGAATGTATAAAATACTTCAACTAAATGAAAAGATTGCTTTTAAGAACTCTCATACAAACATCAGTGTTTTTTCAGTCTGTTAATGCTTCTTATACAGAAGAACAAATGGCTAAATAACCAAGATTTTTTAGCATGTACATATCTTCATTTTATGTCTTTTCAGAATAAAAGCCATAGAAAGGTATGAAGCTTAAAAAACAGTAAGAATTTAATCTCTCTGCTAGAAATCATCTGACTTTATCTTTCATCTTGAAAAACTTAGTGAAGTTGGCCATAAAATGATAAGATTTTGAATGCTCTGTCTCATCTTGTTTTCTAATCAGGTACATAAATCCTAAGTACACTGTGCAGATGCTGTTGCTAAGATTGATTAGAACTAAGGACAACTGAAAAATAGATAATCTCTTTTCACATCAAGTGCTAGCTCCATTTGGACTTCTTCACAGATAGACAAAGGAGAGAGGATATTTTATGAGAATCACCTTCCATATTTTCCTTCAACAGGTGGAACTTAGAAGCAAATGTGTTTAGAGGGCTTGATGGAAAATAATGCATCAGAATGGCTGTGCCCAGACTAATCAGCTGTATCTGGTAAATAAGACTGTATTAGCATATGCATTTAAATGTCATTATGGGAGCTATTTACTGCTTAATAAGCATTGACAGTGGACCCGATCCAACTCTCCTGGAAGTCACTTAGAGTCCTTCAGTTAAGTCATGGGATAGATTTCATAGAACATAACAAATCCGCAATGTGTCTAAACTGAAGCATTCAGCTGCCTTTGAATTACTTGAATGGGTAATTGAATGTAGTCAGGTAAACTTTTGTGATGTTTATACAACTGTAATTGTGATAATGATTCTTTGGCCATCATTTGAGAAATCAAATTGCAGCCCTGTGGTGCTAAAAGCTTGAAGTAGAGTTACTGGAACTCTTGCATGAGGGAGCTCTGCCCGTTCTTTGTGACCCAGGCACCACTGCTTGTGTCTAAATTGCCCTCCAAAGTCCACTTCCCCATCCTGCTGCCCTAATAGTCTGTAGCAATGGATGTACTGCGTGGAAAGTGATTCCCTCCCTCCCCATCCATGTGTTTGGGTTGTTTTTAAAGGAGTACATCGAGTTCTTGTCCCAGCATGAAGTCATGGCTCAAGTTGTGTGTTTAATCCAGCAATTAAAACTCCCCTAAGTCTTTGGTTATGACAGTGAGATGCTGTAGGAATAGTTTCCTTTGGCTTATAGAATGGTTAGAGTTGGAAGGGACCTTAAAAATCATCCAGTTCCAATCCCCTGCCTGGGCAGAGACCTCTTCCACTAGACCAGGTTGCTCAAAGCCCCATCCAGCCTGGCCCTGAACACTCCAGGGATGGGGGCGTAAGAGAGGGACAGAAGGGAATATAAATATATGTAAACAATTACTACTAGTAGCATTAGATTAACTAACACAATACACTTACTGTTCACCAAGCTACACTTATCCTTTGATTAATCCAGTTATTATCATGGCTGCTCCTGAAGTTTTTCCACCATGATTTTACCACCAAATAATTTTATTTGTTGATATGTCCTTCCAGGCTCCCTCTTTCCTTGGTAGTGAAAATTATTTTCTACTCATCATGACCCTAGGAAGGGCTGGGTGATGCTGGAGGGTATCCTCTGGTTTCACAGGGCTCATCACTAGGGGCTGCCCGTGTTGTTCTCAGGGAGAGAAGCTGTTGGGTTATGTTCAGCAGTCGTTGGATGCTTAGAGATGTATAAACTTCTACAGACCATCAAAAAGGATAGCACCTCTGGGAGGGCTACTCATGTCCAGGACTTAGGGCTGGGTGCCTATGATGAACGCTGTTAAAACCACCCTCAGGCATGAAGCTGTGCAAGCTGAGGGATTTTGTCATTGTGCAGGAAATGGTGCCATTGTCCCTGGGGTAATATTGAGGGATAGATGAGTGTAAATATTGGAGAAATCTCAAAAATATTTTTTCTTCTGTTTTTTTTTTTTTTTTTAAACATAAAATGCAAAACAATATGAATGTTATACATATATATAGTTCACCAATGAAGAAATATTTTCATTTTTATATTTTGCCTTAAAAGGATTTTCTGCATATTAGGTTTTAAGCTAGTACTTCTTATTTAAGAATCTACAATTTATGGCATGAAAAGCTTTTATATTTATAATGCACCATAACTAGTAATGAGGGCTATACTTTTGCTTTACCAGGCTTTCACATTTGTTTAATTTAGAAGGTACTTTGCTATAAAAGGAAGTGCTCTCTCTGGATTCTAGCTAGTATAATTAACGCTATTTCACATCTATGCTTCAATATACACAAATTGATTGTGCTTACACTGTAAAATATGACACATTCTTCTTTGATTTTCAGTCACTTCCTTTGGTCAAAAGAATGAAAGGATTAGAAGATAAATATTTCTGCAGAAATATATTAGCAAGAGGCATACCAAAGGGGAGTGTTATCATTAGAAGTGGGAGTTAGGTATTTCGGTTATCTAATGAATAGCTAACTACCTCAGATGTTAAAGTGAACTCAGTATGTCAGATTAAAAATCACTGAAAACATCACTATGAAAGTTACAAAATGAAGTATTATTGTGAAATTTTAGAAGTCAACCTATACATTAGAATTTACCATTTCAGTAGGAAAATTTTCCTACCGAAAAAAAATATCTTCCAGCCATTATTCAATTTTCCAACCAATCTGCTAAAGAAATTATGGGAGTCAATATATTTAAATTAAATTAAATTTGGATGAGCTGTGCTTTTTATTTTATTATTTTATTTAAATTTTGGAAATCAAAAAGTTTGCAATTTTGTGGTTTTTATGCCCACTTCATCCCTGCTTTTCTCCATTGTGCATTTTTTCCTTCTCTTTGCCCTTGCTAATGGGAAAGCCCAAAAGGATGAGCAACTCTGTGAAAGGCAGGAGTATGTTTACATGCAGGCCCATTTGTGTAGAAAACACTCCCACCTGCTGTCGGCAATGCTCCTCATCTTCAGACTTTCCCTTGCTTTTCATATGACCTTCAGTGAGTCAGCTCCAGGACATGGGTGGAAAGGGTGCCCAAAGAGACAACGGACCATGTCCCATCCACAGCAGCTCTGCCTACAACATTTTTATCTTAGAGTCTACTATCTCCTGGTAAGCTGACCTACAGTCTTTGGGGTGGAACAGATGGTTTTTCTTGGGTTATATTGTTTGATGAATGCTCTGCTGTTGATCTCAGAATCAGTTTTGATAGCTTCTTTTTTAAGCTTTTTTTGCCACCACCTTTGTAGAGATATAGAGCTGGGTAAAGGCTGATATTTCATTCGGTTCTCTTGATTAACTTTGGATGTTTCTTTTATTTCCTGAGCAATGTTCTTGAGCCTCCATCTACTGATCACTGACAGCTGACGTAGCTCCTGATGCCCAAGAGCTGATGCTCTGCTCATTCTCTCAGCCTTTTGCTTCGTAGTCCTTAGGAGTGCTTAGGAGGAGGAGTCCTCAGGAGGAGGAGTCCTCTTAGCTTTTTCTCCTCTCTTGCTTCTCTGTTTACAATCTGCAGGTCGTTCTTTCTGATACTTTTTTATTATTGAGGGATGCTGATATGGTTTCTTACTTGACCCCACAAGATTTTAGTGCAATTCTTCCCTTCACAGTACCTAACGTGCACTTCATTTCCAACACAATTTTCCACCATGTACCCACTCAAGACCAAAGGAGGATGCCTCAGTTCCATACCTCTCTCTCAGCCTTTGCCTTTAGGTTATAGGACAGAAGCAGGAATTGTGTTCCCCACTCCTTAAATACAGAGCGTTAAAATCATTTTCTAACGTGTTAACATTTTTTTTTGGACAGGCAGACAGAGAAGTTGTTTAACTGATGTGTAATAGGGTGGCATAATCATTACAATAATTGAAAGAGAAATTATTTACAATAATAAATGGGAATATAAGTAGAAGTAATGAGACTGTGAAATGATGGGTAAGAAACTTGGCTGAATATCAAGAAGTGATATATCTTAGTGAAATAACTTAGTTATTGAGATGGCAGAAGCCCCATCAACTTGGATCATTTAAAGCTACACTGGACAGAACAGTAATGAACATCTGTCTGCAAGGAAGAAACATGCAGTCATTGAGGGGCCAAGCTAATCCTGGGATTTTTCCATTTCAAGGCTGTGTGATTCTGACAGAGGGTGCCACAGAAGGACAGGCTTTTCCAGACTCCCTGTGTTCAAATAGAATCACAAATTACTTAGGAGCATTTCTGTGTGCTATCAATAACAGGGTTGCAAAATGAGTTATTCAAATAAAATTGCTTTCTTTTTTAGACCTTTTTTTTCCCATGGAAACTATGTAAAAATGTGCTACGTGGCTGAAAGTGTTGCCCCATTCCAAGAGCACTTTTCAGTAATTTATCACTTTCTAAACACAAGAACCCGGCAGATCAGCGTCTGTTCTTAGTCTTAAATCAGGAGGATTTAGAATATAAATTTATAGATAGTTTTGAAATAGTATTCTAATCTAGTTTAATACGCCAGAGTCAAAATAATTTCAGATACCACGCAGACTGGTAATATCTTTGCACATCTTGTGGCTCTTCTACATTTTGAGCAACCAAACTTGCATGATACCAGTGACAGACCACATTGTAGATGTTATTCAGCAAAGCAGGAGGGAAACTGGAAAGCCCCAGATGTGCAGAGCTAATCTTCTAGCTGAGACTACCCAGTTTGGGTGAAATCTTTACTTGAGGAAGTTGTACAACCTTTCTTCCTCACATTTCATCGACAAACTTCTCCAGCTTTAATGTCATTTCAGATATACCTCCAGAGCATGATGGACTGAAATTGGGACATTAGGATATCAAAAATTAGACTATCATGCCTGCCAAGCTCCTGTGGATGCTGTGCACCTAAAGTCATTATCTGTGCCATTAAGAGGTTAATCTGGAATGTGATCTGAAATATTAGCAACTTTGGATCAAACGTGCCAAATGCAAACTCTAAAAGCTTTCTGTTGTGTTAAGCAACTGGTGTAAATAGATTAATGAATGATTAGGGAAGCTAACTGAAGAAAAGTTATGCACAGTACAGATTATCATCTTTAAGCAATTTGTTGTTGGATAATATAGGAGGACATCTGAAGAATACAGGAGGATGTACAACTCTATTTTTGTACTCATTCCCTGATATTTGCCCCTTATAATGTCTGAACATCTTTCATCTGAGACAGTATGGCCATCTTTATGGCTTTTTTTACAGCTCCCCATGTGCCGTACCGCTGCAAGGACGTAATGGGTCACTTGGGTAGAACTGTGATGTCCTCATACGATGCCACATGGTGTAGACAACCTCTCAAAGTCAATAATGATGGTTCTGTTTGAAGAACATTTTGGAATCTGACCTTTGTCTTGTAAAAATTATGCAGACTTAAAACCATTTCTGGAATCTGACCTTTGTGTTGTAAAAATTATTCAGACTTAAAACCATTTCTGCTTCAAGATTAATCCATTCTTTTTTTTAAGAGGATCATAAACAGCTGGAAGGAAACCATGTATGTTATTGGAGCACTACATTAATCACTATAAGCAAACTAGTACAATGCTCTTTTGATATTCTAATGTAAAACCAAATGCATTCTACATCCAGAAACTGAAAACTGCAGTAATTGAGCCAAATTATTTCAAAGTAGAATACTCACCATCCATCAAATGTGATAATGTGTGGATCAGTGAAAGAGTAGCAGTTCCCTGTTGGGAGGTCTCGAACTGTGACCTAGTTAAAATGAAATGTGTAATGAATACAGTCTACACAGCAGTTTTTCTTCATTACTGTTCCTCACAAAACATTAGGGGCAGGATTCATGTGTCAAGTACAAACTAAAATCCGACTTCTAAAACATGATTGTGAAGGGGTACAAAATAAGCTTTGCTTTCAAACAGCGGAGTTTAATCACATGCAATAAGGGAGTTCAAAGTGCTGCTATTCCACCTGATGTAATGCACTGCCTGGTAAAAAGTGAAGCTTTTTTTATTAAACTTTTTCGCTAAGAAGTAGATCATTCACTGAAATTATCAAGAGAGTAGAGTGCTCATTAAATTGTACTAATTTTAATGCCTGAAGTATGGTACAAGGTAGGTTGTAATTAAGTAGCATTAACATATTTTAGTAGTCGTCACTGCCTGTCCCCTAATTTGACCTTAAATTTCCTGTTACAGCATCTGAATGGCTGATTTTTATATTTGATGTGCAGGTTATTGATCAGAATCCGGTGACAAGGGCCCAAATGGAGCTGTTTGCTTTCAGCACGTGAATAAAAGAGGTAAGCACCTACAGAGATCTTCAGCTGCATCAGCTCTTGGCTACTTGGGCACAAGCTGGGTTGCAGACAAAGCCTGAGAGTCCTGGTGCCCTGCAAGGAGCAGATGTGCCTGGGAAAGCCAGAGGAAGGGCAACCCCCTTCGAAGCTGCAAGACCTGAATCTGGGGCACTGCTGGGCCACATCTGCTCGTGATGGTGCTTTTTCATACTCTGCTGTCCAGTTCTTAGAAATGCAATTCTGGGCTGTGTAGTGATTTGCAATATGAAGAGCTCCCAGTCATACTGGTGGGAGTGATGAAGAGCTGCTGTTTTCTCGTGTCCAGCCTGCCAGGCTGATTTCTTGGCCAGGGCTGTTAATTCTTTTCTCGCCCTTTGCCCATGAGAAATCCAGAGGTGCAATCCCGTTAGTTCTGCCGCGATCCGCGGAGCGGGGAAGAAGAATGGCTGCTATAACTTTGTGTGTCTTTCAGTGACAAAGGGGAGCGTGGTTTTTGGGAACAGTGGTGAAATTAAATAAGTGAATAAGAGGGTGAAGACAGAAGCACTCTCCCTGACAACATTCCTCACCTGTGGTAATACATCATCTGTGTTTCAAAATGCCCCTTAACTAATGTCCAAGAGATATTGCTGGGACACTCACTAGCATCTGGCACATCAGGCTATCAGAGTGATGGTCCTGAGGACTCAAAGACTAAACATCCCTTTGAGCAGCGTTTTAATCTGCCACAACCTTCCTAAGTAAAACCTTTGCACAAAGAAATCCACGTAGCCCTTTTCGCTCTGCTCTTTTCTTGCATGATACCAGCCAAGAATGCAAGTCCTACTTGTTGGCTGTCTTAGTTTTCTGAAGAAACCCACTTTTTACTGGGGGTCTGAGTGTGTCATGATGTTCTCCCTACCATTTATTTTCACATAAATCAAAAGTGTTTGAACAACTCTGAAGGACTAAAGATTATGTGGATTTTAATATATGGATTTTTCCTTGATATGTTGCAGGAACTGTGTTACATTATCACCTCTAATTAACTGCTAAGCAGCAATGGGGAAATGATAGGGAGGGAAGATAATGTCTGTTATGTTTCCATAGATCAAATTTTAACTGAGATACATAGAATTTATTATTAAAATTGATTAATTTCATTTCACACTTGCTACATTTTCATATTTTAATGGAAGCATTTTTAACTTCAAGAAAAAATATGAGTATTTGAGTATACTACATGGAATTAGCTGCAATTTCTGATTTAAGAATCTTAAAAAGTTTAAAAGAAGTCTATGCTGGAGAGGAAAGGATATAGTCATGTGCCAGGCGTTTTACCTTTGAAGACAAAATTTCTCTTGGTCCAGTTTAATCTCATTCTCTCATGAGCAAATCCACAAAAATCAGGCCAGTGAAATTATAGCTTTCATTGGGGGCTTCTTTTCATTTATTTAAAATATGCCAGTTTGGATGTGCCACTGCTGAGAAATTTAGCTGAGTCAAATCCATGTTGTGGTTTATTCTCTCGGGCGATGGGATTACGGCTCTCAAACCTCCCAGCCGAGGCTCTGAAACGACTTCACAGACAACAGGCTGGTCCCTGCTCGGCAGGCTCCTTTCTAGGCAGGGAAAGCATGGCTTGCCTCCCTGATTGATTCTTATTATTTTTATTTTGGACGTTTTGTACAGGGATAAATGAAGGGACGGAGCAGCCGCGTGTGTCATCAGAGGTGTCCTGGTGATTTCTGGCACCGTCACAAATTGAACACACTGCTGCTGAGTCCTGGTCCTCCTTTCTCATTACTCAGGTGCTGGTTTTCCTCTGCTTTTCCAGAAACTGTTCTCCAAACCCTTGGTTTTCCCTCTCCCTCCTTCTCACAAAGGTGTTAATTCCCTAAACCGGGTTCTCCTTCTCTCCTCTTCCAGCATACACAACATGCTTGGTTTCATCTATAATCCAGCGTTCGGCCTTACTGATGTGCTGTCTAATAATCAAACCTAAATCTGTTAAAGCAAAAGGCTTCACATATTAATTTTCTTGGTGTATAAAGAGGCTGTTTGGGGTTTACTCTGCTGACAGCAGTCCCCACGTGTTTATATGTTTAAGGTTTATTGTCGTTTTCTGCAGTACTAAACCTCCCTTTTAAATCTGACACATTTTCCACATTATTTTAGGACCCGACCTTCACGTCCTTCGGCGTGTAAGCCCTCCAAAGCAGGTTCCTCCTTCCGACTGGCTCGGCTCGGATGCGGCTGAGGCGGTTCCCGTCCTGGGCAAAGTCCGTCACGGCTGTCACTGTCACCGCGGCTGCCGCACAGCTGCTTCCCGAGCAGGGCGCCCGCAGCAGATCCACCTGGCACGCCGAAAGGGCGATGTTTGGAGGCCCCAGTAATTGGCTATCTAAAACGAACACGAACACCGAGTCTGACAAGAGTTATCCCCACAGTTGCCCGCATCCTGGTTACCATCCAACACAAATGCTTCACATTCCAGGACACACATGCCTTGAAACCAGATGGGGTTTGCATGAAGACAGTTGTGACTGGCTCAATCTGGCATCTCTCTGCACATTTTACTCTGCTTTGCTTTTTTTTTTTTTCCCACTAAAAGCCAGTGGTGCTTTTCTTTCCACAGGTGCTAATAATTTCTGGAACGACAGTCTTGTCTTTATGGGTCCATGCCCAGGGAATGAAGATGAGTAGTTTTCATGACAAAGAAAGAGATGAGTCTGTGTTTCTGGAAAACATTTATCTTTCACTAGCTTTATTATAAGGAGGTATCTGCTGGGAGTTATTTAATTTAAAACAAACAGATTTTTTTTTGTCTGGAAGGGGACAGTTCCCAAGTCAGTTTATTGTGACCTTCAGATCCACAACAAGAAGGCAAATGCAGCAGATTTGCATTTTTGGCTTAGCTATGTTATGGTGCTTTCCTTTCCAACCTGTAAAGTGACGGTAAGTTTATTTCTATCTTTCACAGAGGGTTTATCAAGATAAATTCACTAAAAGAATGTAGAAAAGTAATAAGCTATGGTGGTACCAGCTATATAAGTATCTGTGATGGGTAGGGAAGTGATGGGTGGTGATAAAATCAACATGGCAATAGCAACTTCACTCAGTTCTGACTCTGCATGTCATATGGACCTAAAGGGACCTCTTCTAGGTGTAAGACTAGTAGCGTCCACTTCTCTTGTTTGCGCCAAGTATTTAGTTTTCTGTCCCAGAACAATAATTATCATCTAAAAAGAGCAAAGTTCCAGAAACAGTGTCAGTGGAACTAATCTAATCTGAAAAGATCAAATTTTTCTATCGTTTTCCCCATGTTTAGAATTGCTGAATAATTTATAGGAGATGGCATTCAAGTATTTTAAGATGGTATTTCTAACATGAGCAAACAATCAATGTTTTATTCCTTATGGAAAGGACTTATAAAATACAGTTTAAATTAACCATGTAGATTTCTATAGGAACAGAACTAAAAACCTGCAAATATTAATAGCGTATTATCTCTCATACTAAATCCTTAAAGGCTACCTTACTTATAGAAAAGTCCTGGCTCGTTTTCAAGGTTCTTGATTCAATTAAATTGGAGGTTTCCATGAGGAATAGTTATTGCCATTACAGCCCCATGAGCTGTGCTCACAACCCAGAACAAAAGTTTAAAATCAAAGAGAATCATCTTGTCAAAAGAGTAGTGATAAACTTAACAGAAGCCGAACTCCAGTGGCTCTGCTGTGCCTTGGCATTCATTATGATATTGTCTGAACTTAGAGAGATATTTCTGCGCTTGTAATTAGCTTCCTTATCACTTATTCCCTACATAATTAGCACAACAGTGTTGTTATATTGATTCAGTCAGACAAGGAGCTTGTCAGTTAATTTATTCGGTATAAACGAATCTCAGCTAAAGTTGTTTTTATTTTCAATTTATAGCCCTGTGGCTGATGTTACTTTTTTTTTCAGAAGCCCACAGTGTTCCTTCAGATAAACTACCAGACCCTACAGACAATAAAGGCAGGGAACAGGCATGCAGTTATGCAAACACACAGCAGCAGAGAGCCAACCTTAAGTAAATACAGACATCTCAATTGATCACAAACGGCCCAAGTGTCATGCAAGAAAATAGCCTCAGGGTGGAGCAACCAAGGGCTAGAGCTGGTTATCAGTTTAAGCTGCAGAAATGAGTTAATTAAAACTAACAGAAATTGTCCACCTCGGTGGCAAGTTCCTTCAAAGATCAGTTAGTTGGTTGAGTTGTGCCTCCATCTCGGTGGCGACACGTCAAGCCCATTGACAGCTTGAAAATAAAGCTGCTTCTGCAAAACTTGCCTCCCCTCTTTCTTCCAGTCAAAGGCACGTTGCAGGACTGGAGAAGACCCTGGCAAGGGTTCACCCTCACTCCGATCTATCAAACTCAGCCTGCTTGAGACCTCCTGGACCATGCATTAATTCTCACTGAGATGTTGAAAGGCTTTATCAATGCCTAAGAAAATGGGACTTAAGAAAAATTACCTTGATAGCTTATGTGACTAATTCTCATTGGATTCTCATAAACAGTAGGCATCTAAGTTGCTTGGAGGCTGTGGGATGTCCCACCACACACCAGCCTGCATTCATAGCTACATCAATATCTAAGGAAATCTGTTCCCATGAGCTGAGCGGATGTTTGCCTGATGGACCAGCAGAGAATCTAAGCCAAAAGCAATATGTACAACAGAGCAGCACTGAGCCAGGGAGAAATGCAAAGCACTCCACATACGAGAGCCAACACAGCTGCTGGAACCATAAGGTGCCGTTCAGTTTAAGATCATTGTGTTATGATATCATTTGAATTATTTTTTTCTTCTGCCTAAACACTTGGATGATGATGGGGAGAGAATGGAGAGGGATTTAGAAAGGGGGAGTATCAGGAACTATCTGGGTTTTGCCAACTATTTTTTTGTTTTCTTTTGAGCTGGCTTTTTGTGTGTAGGCTGTGGCGATAATCCTATGGCTAAACAATTTTCTCATTGAGTCACCTATGGAAGAGAAACAAATGTTTTGTTAGGTTAGGTGCCTTATTTAGCGCAAATGGAAAGCAAATATATATATGTGCCCTCTTGGCTAGGCATGATATTCCACCAGATTAACCTGAGGAAAACATTTGCTGATCAAAAAGGCAAGAATTTTCTAAGTAACATTGTCAATGTTTTCAAGTAAAAATAAAAAAACCTTTAGAAAGAGAAGAATAAATAAGCACAAGAATGATTTTTTCTTCTATATTAAGTTAGATAAAAATTGTAAGCCTGCAAAAGAAAGAAAAAAAGGCTTCAATACACATTTACTGAATAATAAATCTGCAGGTGAACTTCTTATTGATAATTAATGAAATTATTCTACCAAAGACCATTGCTGCTACAAAAACTTAAAATGGAATTTTATACTTCTGGAATTTAAAATAAGTTCTACTTGTAGTTATATAACCCATAAATCTCAAAGGATCACCACTCAGGTTATTGCTACTCAGAATTTTTTTTTATTTTTCCTCAAAAACCTGAGTGATATTATAATTTATTTTATATTACAAACAAATGTATGGCCTAGTTTATTGATTTTAGGGCTTCTGCCCTTTGCCATTATTTAAGTCTTATAATTTCTGTTGTAAATCATTGTAACATAAAAACACGGAAAATTAATCACATTTATTTGAAGTGAATATGTAAAACTCTTACCCAAATCCTCAGTACTCAGCTGTAAAGTAATTTTACAGGAGTCATCTTGGCCAGGGCAGGCAATGGGTACAGTGCTCAGAATGGTCAAAACATGCTCTTTGCCATCCTCTGCAATTTGCAACGTTTCTGGTAAAAACTGGAAATAAGAAAATCATTTTGACAGCTTAATTAGGCAATACTGATATTTATGAATTTTTGAGTGTTTTTAATCAATTATGAAAAGATACAATTGCTCGTAAAATAATAATATTCTTCTAATAGTCATTATAACAATAATAATAATAATCTTCGTAGTAATGATCTTCTACTTTATGAGGTGAAATTGTAGTTAAAAAACTTTAACATTCATGGCAATTAAGAAAATGTTTGCAGTTGTCAGATACGGTGTCTAATTGCTTCTCATCTCCTAATCTCAAAACAGGTTTTCATTAAACCTGAAAATAGCGTGATAGTGTAGAATTTATTCATTTTTAATGCCCCTGGTTGAAAGGAGCTGCTGTTCCAATGCACTAGGAGAAATACCAACATTACTCATGGCCTCAAGTATGGCATTGCCTCATGGTCATGCACTTTGTGTTTGTGCTCTGCCCCAGGTGCAAAGTGAGTGCAATTTTTTGACCGATTCCTCTTCCCTGCTACGGCGGGAAAAAGGATTTCCCTGAATGTAAGAAATTACCACCTTCAGTGGCCTGTGTGCTGAGGAGAGAGCTTAGGTTGTGCCATTTATGTCTGTCTATTCTCCTTGGGACAAGAGCAGAAAGAGCACTTGGGGCTTGTCAGAAATGGGAATTTCCATTCCCTGGGAAATTCTGATATTTCCAAAAAACTCCAAAATGTTCTTCAAACGTCACACTGAATGGGCTGCGAGATTTTTTCAAACATCATTTGTGGAGGCAGGAAGCTTAGATACTCAAAAGATCTCAAATTCTCCTGGATTGCCAGACCACCAGTCAATCCTTGAGTGGGATTAGGCCTGGTTTGTGCACTCAGTGTGAATTTATCTTCAGCAATTTGTTTTTTGCAGTGCCTGACCATAAAAAGATGATGGATAAAAACTAGTTTTTCTCTTCACTTTCTTCTGGTTCGGGTACAATGAAATTCTTCATCCTTGTAGGTGTGTCTTCCCATTATACATAACCACCAGAGTACTTGGGGCTGTATTTACTAGAAGATGTACTTTTGCGCATCCTTTAATGGTGCATTAGTGTCAACACCTGCACAAGGTGCTGATGGGAGCTTTACAGACTGAAAGCCATATAATTTATTAAGACGTTTTCTCAAAGTGGACATAAAAGCAGCACTGGTTACGATGATCAAGGCTTATGTTCCTGTGAGTTGTTTTTCAGAGCATGTCAGATAATGTATGAATATTCCCTGGGGATATGCCAAGTAAGTAAATCAAGGCCATTGGCATTACCTTAATCCCAGCATAGAAACCTTTGCTCTCTTCAGGCAACGACTGCTGCTCAGGAGAGTCCCTCATAAAAGCGGTGACGGTGCAAAAGACCTGTAATAAATAAACAGCATGTGCTATAGCTTTCCTTGAAGAAAATTCATATAATTAGGCATCTTCCTGTTGATCAGAGTTGTTAAGGTTTGTTTCTGCTGTTGAAACTAATTTGGGGGTTTAGGCTTTAAAAGGGTCTTTGCATAAATCTTGAGATTTGGAAGGATTTTTGATGCATTTAATAAGCAATGAAACCCGGCTCCTGTCTTAGCAATTAATAACATTGAATGCTTACAGTGTGCTTTCTTCTGCAGTTTTTCAAGCACCTTGGCTAGTGATATTAACTCGCTTTAATTAGGGAGAATTACATTGTTCATAGACGTTACTGTCAGGATTAGGACATTAGCCCTTGGGATCCCATACTTCAGTCTGTCCACTGGATCAAATATCTTCTCCCTGTACCATGTTTGTAAGCAGGTTTTTTCCATTTTAATTAGTTTGACAGTCATCTCCTCTCAGAAACTGTGTCAGCTATATAAGAAGTTCCATTTTTTTTTCTTATTGCATTATAAAAGACGATGCAGATGTGCCTACAGGGTTTATATTGTAAAAAATAAAATAAAATAAAAATTCCCCAAATCCAAAAAAATTCCACCAAACACAATGTACCGGACCATTTATGTTTTATTCCTAGCACAGTCACGCAACCTTTATCTCTGCTGAGCCCGCACACCATCTGCCATCTTAATGTTTCATTGGTTTCGGAAAACCCAAACTGCTAACATAATTTCTAGGATCATAAGATTAAACTACAGAAGTTTTCCTTAAAGCACATGACAATAGGCTCTGAAACTGTACTTCCAATTATTTTTTTTTCTTGGCCTCTTCTCAGAAATGGAGTAACAGATTGTGACATGCTAAATCAATTCCAAATAGTCAGATGGCATATTTATAGCTACTGCCTTTTTTAAGCCTCGAGTAACCCATGAGGAGGAATTGGACCAATCTAATTTATTTTCTGTTGTGATAAGACCCTTTGGATGGAATTTCTAGCCCCGCTCATTGCCCATCCTGCTCTTGGTAGCTCTCACCTGCCAGTTTAGGCACAAATCTCATGACTAGTGGCAGCGAAACAGACTCAAACCCAAAATATTCCCAGGTTCATACGGTCATAAGGGCACAAGCTGCATAACACTCTGGAATATTTCTTTTTCCAGCCAAAAAATCTCTCTTCAGTAGCATCAAGTCATGAGATTCCTCCAAACTGAAGAATTGTCTTTCCTTACTCATCTGAGCATAGCGACAATGCCCCAACGGCAATATAGCATCATTTGTATGGCTTTGGGAAAAATCAAGTGTTTTCTGTGCTCTTTGAGTGGATCATTTCCAGTGCAGCTCAGTCCATGTTTACTTGCCTTTGGGCCATTTTTACCTTCATAAAGTTTCTCACTCTTTTGCTAACAGTTCCCGCCAGCTTGGCCCAGTGAAAGTGGTGCTGTTTGTTCCATTAACTACATGGAGGCCTTGAGGTCGTACTGGATATACTGGGGGGAAAAAATGAAACAGGCTTCAAGAGATACTTTACAGTCTAGATTCCTCAGACACTTCCTAGTTAGCCAGTTTGTCTCCAAAGGAGAACAAGTTGTCATCTCCTTAAGGAGATAAGCCCCTGTTATCATTAGATATTTATTATCTCCAAGCATTCCCTAAAGGCTCGTCTTCAGCTTGAGAAGTTTTCAGAAAAGTTCTTCTGCTGGGTGGGGAGGCAGCAGGTGCCTACTGCCTCCTCCTCCCGCTTCTCCTACAGCTGCCACAGGGAGAGTCTGCAAAATGGGGATCTGACAAGGTGGTGACAACAGAGTTCAGATAACATATATTTCCCCTAGTGAAAAAAAAAAACCACAACAAACCAACAATCCCTTTGCAGAGCTCATTGAGCAAATCCAATGCACCTGCATTGCTGATACTGTATTTACACTTGCCAGGCTGTTTGAACTTTTGGCTTTGATGCTTTTTACCAAAAATATTCACAGGGAGACATCCTTCTGAGCATGCCACATGGAGTCCTCCTGCCAAGCAGGGATGCACCCAAGGATGCACGGTGCTGAGGGAGGCATCTCCTGGTGATCTTCCCCAGAGTGACATCCTGGGAAATGTCAGAACCCAGCCTCATTCCCTGCAAGGACTGTATTTTCTCACACATATATATTCTAGAGGTATATTTTATTGATAAAGCACTGAACACTAAAATCAACAATTACTCTGTAACGATACACTGAGATATTCTTAGGCTATCAGTCCGTTCCAGTTCTATCTTCAGCACTTTTGGGGATGAGCACAAACTTTGCAAATTCGAAATGTACGGACAGCCGTCATGAATTACATTTTATTTCTCTCTTTTATGTCACTCCTCCCCTTGTAGTGCCTTTACCTTGTTAGGTGCACACTTCACTTCACAATCAGCAGATATGTTCCTTGGCTACTGAGCTACAGGTTGACAGTTTGTCACATAATTATTATGATAGTCACTCCGAGGAGTTTTTTTTCGCCTTCAGCTAAATACTAGCTCTTTTTCTCCAGTTCAGTAGTCAACTTTCTCTTCTTCTCCCCCACCCTCCATCTCAGGATGCAGCCTTTTTAAAGCAAAGAGATAAAAGCATCACTGACAGCAGTATGCTGATGGCCATGACAGGTTAGGCAGTATTTTTCCACAAACTCATCAGATCTGTTAAAAATAAACTTATAATTTTTCCACGTCCCTTTTAAAGGGACAGAAACCTAAGGATGCCCTCAGACAGAATGACCAGATTGCTTCTGGGTGTGGGCTGCTCCCTTTCCCCCATGCACCAGAAGATCTTCCCACAGGGAGGAAAACTACTTTTGGGCCCAAAATCCTGATAGAAAAAGACCCTGGTACTGAAGAAGTTTCTCCTTTCCTGTGTGTTGGAGCAGATTTCCACCCTTAAGTGGAATTGATCAGATTTCTTCCCACTTTGCCATGAACCCTGTAAGCAGCATATTTAGCTAAAAGCAGAAATCAGTCATCAATTTGGTAGGGGTCGGGTAGCTCTGGGAAACAGTTTGGGAGTGCATTTTAATCCCCAGACCTGTCACCATCTCTGGCAAACTTCCCTCCAGTAACTTGCACATCAAAACGCGGGGTATTTTTTCAGAGCTCTCAGAATCCAAAGCTTCCCCAGATGAGTTGTTTATACTAATTTTGAATGTAAACCCGCCCCCAGTCTCACCCTTTTCCATGCCCCTAATTACTTCTGAATGTAGCGGGGGGAGCTTTGAGCGTGTAGTGAGAGACGTGGGGCCGATGGCAGAGATGGAAAAACCTCTAAGAAAGTCACATTCACCTGTTGCCATCTTCAAAGGCGGCGTGTGCAGCGCTGGGGGCACAGAGGGGGACGCTTGCTGGCCCATCCAGCATGGCCATGCCTCCCTTTTCATCAGCCTCTCCCAGCCACACTCAGATAAGGGGTTGGGTTCCCCAAGGCAAAACAGGAGATCCTTGTTTTGTGATCAAAACCCATCCCTGCTCTTCGGTCAGTGAAGGCTCCTAGGTTTGGCAGGTGATTTTGAGAGCTCTCAGCAAGGCCAGCCTCAGCTGGGACCTTCTCAAAGCCCTGGCAGAAATGGTGTCACCACCCTTCTCAACAGCACCCCAGGGGCAACAGCACCTGATCTCAAAATACTGAGAGCTGGCAGATGGGAGTACTGGGTTTGGGTCTGCCCATCAGGCCGGCTCATGCATTTTATCTAAACAGTCACCAGAGAAAATAGGCAAATGCACGTGCTGGTTCCTGGCCGCAGGCCCTGCTTCCTCTCCTCGTACAGCCTCTGCCCTAGGGGTGAGATGCTCCCTTGGGAAGGGCAAGACATGCCCCTCACTCAGCTGGGAGGATCAGCTATCTACTTCCCATCTCCCCAGCAAGCACTTGAGCTGGATGGTAGTGCCAGAGGCACCACAGTGGCAACAGTGATGGTTCAAAGTTGAAATAATTACTTTTACTGGTAGTGATCTTTCAAAAACTACATACAGCCAGGTGCATCTGAGTAGGACTTGGAGGTCTGGATTAAAAATGTAGATGGAGACCCTTTCCTGTCCTGGACATCCAATCTCCTGAGAGGTGTGGGAATTCCAGGGTGCTGCTCTGGTCAGCAATTTCTGTTGGCCACATGTGTGGAGCTCCCTTCTCAACGTCAGGTGCGGTTTAGGAATGCCCACTTCTTCCCACTCACTGGGAAGTCAGCGTGCTGCTCGTAAGGTGCAGGTGCCTAAGCTGTGGGTGATTAGCTCTGTTAACTCCAGGATTGGATCTACCCTCCTCGCTACATCACCCATGTCAAAAGGCAAGCTTGGGCTGCCAAGGGTACGAGTCACTCAGCCACCCTCATGGCTCGCAGGTGAAGGGCTGGGCAGGGAATCGATCATGCCAGGGAAAAGAGTGTCTCACGATGGCTATCGAAGCCTCCAAGCTGTTGTTGTCTGCTCTATTAAACACTAATGGGGTTGGGGTTAGAAAAGCCTCGAGGAGTCACTCTGCTGGGAGCTGGGGAGTGTGGGAGGGAGGGAGAGAGAGAGAGAGAGAAAGGGAAAGAGCCTTGATGAAAAGAGCAAAGGATGAGCAGAGCTGGAGGATGGTATTTCTAAGGAAGCCAGAGGAAGAAGAAAATAGTTCTCATTAGCTTGAAGAAATGATCGGGCTGTAGGTATTTGCAGAAAGGGGTAGGAACGAGGTCTCTGGAAATGCTTTCCAAAAGGGTTAGCAGGAAGGGGAAAGCAGGGGAAGGGAAAATCTCACTTTGAGTTAATTAATAAACTAGACTTTAAAGCTTCTGAACACAAATAGCTCCCTGTAATGGGCTGTTGGCTGCAGAAGGGAGAGAGCCGGTGCCGCAGCGTGACCTGACACTGCGGGAAGTCCAGCTCCAGTCGCTCTGCTACTCGCTATATATAAAGAAGGCAGCTCTTGCCAGCTGCCAAATGGCCAAACAGTATGTGGAGACTGACTGTAGGTCATTCATCTACTCGGGAAAGACATTTTGTAAGGTTAGTAGTGAGGTGTCTTATCAGCTGCAGGGGTTTGCTCATCATTTCTCTGACCCTGTTCTGTTTTAAAATCTCTGTTCGAGTCCGCTCAGAGCTCTCTTTCTGAGGGAATGCTCCTCATTTTCTACCTGAAGGTTGAGAAAGAAATTGTAAACTCAGGTGTGAGCTACAAATAGGCAGGTCTTCCTATTTCTGTTGTTGACTTTGTCAAGTCCAGTGGTTAGGATGGGATCAGTATTTAAGAAGGGGAAAAGCTCTCTCCTCTTCCCTTGTGAGCAAAAATTAGTTTATTTTCAGTACTGAGGCACTAATTTATAATATTTTTGGCTGGGGCATATTCTTCTGCTGTTGCAGAGTGCCACATGCAAGAGCCACTCCTAGCACAGAGCTCGGAAAGGCCAGTTTCATTTAAAGATTTTTATTTCACAATACACATCGTAGTTTATGTATGGTGACAATTGCTCTCCGTATGAACTTTTGGATTGCTGTGCTGAGCAAAATCTGCACGGTTTTCTTCTAAACACCTTTCTTTCTTAGCATAACTCATTACTCACAGTGTGCTGCTATAATTTATAGATGGCTATGCCTCGAGGAATGAAATGACCTCTGTCACTATCGCATAAATAAAGCTTAGGAATGCCAGAATTTCCATATCAGATGGAGTAGGTTTCTTTCAGCATCTATATAGAAATAGAGGCATGTTATAGATTTATTTCAGGCTGCAATAGTTTTGCGAATGTTATGCTGCCAACATTACTGTCTGAAATAACAAAATTGGAGCCCAGAGATGTGGGAGAAAAGCACACATGATGGCTATTAAAATATAACTGGCTGTTTAGTCAATACAAGTTCAGAAATGTTAGCCGGTAAATCTCAACTCTTCTCTAAGGTTTGACTGCGTATTAAAATATATCAATAGATATTCTATTGTGTGACTAACCTATTACCTGGAGACTTTCTGAAAGATAAAAAATAGCGTAGACATCAATCACCTAAAAGGTGATTAAAAAAAATAATCACTTTGCTTGGCTGTGGTGTTTTGTCAAGGAATGAACGGAGAAGGTGCTGATTTCAGACTATGAAAGCACTGAGGCCAAATTCACGCTAAGTGCAGGTAGAAGAAGAGTAGTGTAAACAAAAGCAATCATTTTTCAAAATACTGCAAATTCTGCATCCTTGGGGAACAAATTCTGCTCTGAACACCAGCCACACACCCTGGTGGTGTGCAGCTGTGGGGATGGTACCACTGGGCTGTGCATGGAGAAGGGGAAGAAGACCTGGAAAGTGCCCCCGACTAATTGTCTCCTGTCTAATATGGCTTTTAACAGTGAGGATCTGGTTTTCCTTTGAAGCTGCCTGAGCAAAAACCCTTCAGCCCGCATCTTCAGGGGCAGGTGGAAGTTACAAACTGCCTCTGTGTGGCAGAGCTTTGTCCCCGGGGTCTGGCTCTGCCTTAAGTGGCATCACCTCTCCCTTGCTGTGGCCCTACCAACGCTTACCAAATTGCTTGAGGTTTACACCAATGGACTGAAAGGAGACTCTGCCCCTTTGTGACTGTTCTTAGACACCCAGAGTGGGCAGAGCAAAATGCTTTTTAAATCTTTATTATGTAAAACTGAATTCCCAGTTACAGCTGAGGCTTCATTGCTTAGTTTTCACCAGCGAAGATTTATGGATAAGTATAATTAGTCAAATAGGCCATGAAGACCTTTAAAAAATCTAGCGAGGAAGAGAACATTTTAGTCTCACTAAACCCACTAAATTAAACATGTAGTTTCATCAGAGGACAAAGAAGGGCTTACTAAAAACTTAGTATAATAAAAATGGTCTTATAAAGATTTGGTGATGCTACTAGTTAACAGAACTATATTTCTTCTGAATCCCCCAGGATTGTTAAAACTAGATTTGAAGTGATTGCGAGTGAAATTATTTTGATGAAAATATCTCTTTGTAACACAAACTTGTCTTAAACTGAAAGAATTGTCTGCCTTGTGTTATTATATAAGTGAGAGCAGCATCAGTCAGTTTCTGAACTGAGGAGGCATAATTATGAGGAGAAATGAGAAAAAAACTATCTAGATTATGCTACTGTTATAAATGACTCATCCTTTCAAAAACTGGAAATTCACATTTCTTAAATATCTCAAAGAAGAGCTGCAAAATGCCAAGACTATTTCCAACCTACTTCTAACAGGGACATTGTCCCTGTTTATTCTTTCAGTTCATTGTAGCATCACTAATGGCTCTCTGCCTGTAAAAGTTATGAACCTAATTTAACTTTAAAAGTCTTGTTCCTGTACCATGAAAGGCCATGAATTCATACACAAGTCAATTTTTTTCACATCTTGTATTGGTTTCTGTTTTGTTGTTGTTCTTGAAACTAGATCCGTGTTGCTGTGTAAGCCATCAAATATACTTCTTAAAGATTGTTTTGTAATGAACTCTATCTTTCAGTATGCTATTGAACCAAGAATTTGGAATCAGAGAGGCAGAACACCATGAAAAAGACCATAAAATAAACCTCCCTCTATTTTAAAATGTACTATCCTTCTTTTCTGTGAAAAGAGGCTATTGTGTCTCTGGTCTGCGAGTATAAAAATTACTGAGTGCGTATAGCCGAGCCTGCCTCTGCTGCAAATTCCCACTTCTGCAGGATACAAAAAAATACTAAAGCAAAAATCAGCTCAGGCACATGTACCTACTACTCATACCACCTTCGTGGCATTCAAGCTGTAATGTAAGTGCAAAGATTCAAGTTGCCTTTAGAAAATAGCAAAATGGATAGCTTCTGTGAACTCGCTGCGATTCAAAGAAATGTTACAGGTCCTGAATCTGGTAAATGCTATTTAATAATCTTGTTGCGAAACTGTTGCAGGTTTTGGAGTTTTTTCCCGCAGTAGTTGTAAGGATAACGAGTGAGGCACAGCACTCATAAAAACACAACAGAGGCTGGAGAAAAGGATTTGATCCTCCTGAGTATTTGACCTCTTGCTGAAGGTCGGGGGGCATTACCGTGTCTCCCAATCTGAGATTTACGCCGTCCACCTCGACGTAGGAAAACGCCTGCAGGGTGGTGTCGCGCTGGATCTCCTCTTTCTTGCCAGGGGTGGAGAGACGTGACCAGACCACCAGGTATTGCAGAGGTGGCTTTGAGGAGGGGGGGCTGAAAGAGCACTTCAGGTGGGCACGACCGTGCGCGAGCTCGGGAGTTATCGCTGGTCGCAAAGCCAGGCTTGAGAGTTTGTCTGGAAGAAGGAAACAAAAGAAGGACGTAGCACAAAGCGTTCTTTAAATATTACAGTTGTTCACTCAACAAGGAGGTTTCAACATTGCTATACGTGGGAGTAACACTACATTTTACATCTTGTGATTGGATTTCTAACTATGTACACAAGAAAATGTATTTCACATTAAATGTAAAAGTCTCTCTAATTGTGCAGTGACTACCTCTTGTTATAATATTTGACTTTGATTTTTTTTTTTGGTGTTTTTTTTTTATTATTTTGCAGTAAGAGAAATGTTATTGAAATGAAGTGCTCGGATTAATACAAATTAATTACTGTGACAAAGACCATCAGCTTTGCATTCCCCTGAAGCACAGCCTTTTGATCCAAGTTTTGCAATAAGTACAGAAGAGATATGAGAAATAATTATTTTTCAGAGGTAAACTGACTCTCAGAGAACACCCAGCCCATACTGCAACACTGTGAAAATCCTTTCCAGGGTGCTCTGGGGTGTACTTAGGCTGAGTCTGCTCAATATAGTCTCCCTCTGCCCAGAATAATACCACTGCTCTAAAAATACAGCCTGCTTTCTGTAGCCTTCAACAAGTAATGAAGTCTAAAACTTTTCTTCCTGTTAAACTCACCCAGAAAGTAGAAACAAAAGGATGTATAATAATGTAGGGCGATGTTCTTTCATCTCTGGAGACCTGAGCTCAAACGGAACATGAAGCTGGTTCGGATGCTTTGAAAGGATAAATTAAATAACTTTTTTTGGAAGAGTGTAGAAAATATTATGGAAGCCCAAGAGAATAAGTTATGAGACTGTTATAGCAAAATGAAAAATCAATATGTTAACAGCAAATAACTAGAGTTAAGAAAAGGAAACAAGTTACATAAAATATGAATAAGGGACAGTTGTTTATACCCTTTTCTCTTTTGTTTCTAAGGGAAGCTGCCTCAAACTGTGGCTCACATCATGACTTTCTGCAGGAAATTATTCCAGAAGGACAAAGTTAGGTGATGAGCTCATGGGAGGATGTGAGCAGAATTGCAAGTACGTACACCACTTTTCCCAACCGTGTCCTTTCTGCCAAGCTATGAAGCTTTAAATTCATTTTCTTTTGCAGCTAAGAAGTACTGACCACTGTCCTGTTCCCCTGCCTCTAGAGGATGGGGCTGGGGGATTGCCCCTGGCAAGAAGCTCTGATGGTTCCAGCTAGACCCAGCCCAAAGGCTACAAAAAGGCTCCTGGGGTGCAATCTTCACAGCTGAATTTAAGACAGCGAGTTAACAACCCCCAATAAAAGCCTTCAGCTTCAGGTGTTTTCCATCCAACACATGATGCTGCAGAAACCTCCTAAAGACAAGAAGTTAAAGACTTGGGAGAGTTGGAATTCACTGAAGTGCTACAGAAAAAGGTGAAAGTTTCAACGCCAACGGTAAGAAAAAGGCAAAAAGTCATTGGTTTGGGATAGATGGGAAGGCGTAAAATTTGTTTTATGAAAAATGCAGGCAGATTCACGTTACTAAACAAATATGAATCAACAGAAAGGACAAAAATAATCACCTAAAACATATTGGTAAAAGGTTCTTCAAGCAAAGGTAGTGGAAATCTATAGTTTAAAAAATTACAATCTTAAACTGGAAAATGACTCCATTCAGCTAAAAAGTCATTTCTGAGAAAGAATCATGGAAATTAAAGAGCAGTTTCATTTATTTTAATGGATATCTTTTTATTTCAAATAGTGAATTAATCTCGCTTTCTTTGAGCCTTTTTCTTCCCTCATCTTCGTGTGTGAATGTTAAAAAATTGATAAAGATAAGAAAATAGATATCTCTCTCTCTCTAAAATTTACTTAAGCTTGAATTTTGCCTGATTGAAAGGCAATAACCCTAGTTTCTCAGTGTGTCATGTGCCTGTCCAAAAATGGTACTTTTTTAACTTTTATGAAATAACTGATTTTTCTGTCTAAATCTATATGCACCTGAACATGCTCCGAAGTTCAGAAGGTTTAACTGAGCGAGCAATTGCTTTCTGCTATTCCTTTGTTTCCTAGCTACCGAACAGAGGTTAGATCTCTTGTAGTAGGCTGAAAATTATTTCTGACGAGAGTAATTATATAAATGTCATGAAAAAGATGTTATCGGTCTGGTTTGGTTTTTTTTTTACCTTCCAGAGTTTCAGAATTATCTTTTTTGGGGGATACTGGATTATTTAAGATAAGAACAGACCTTAGATACAGTATCCTGGATACAGTGCTTCAGTAAAACACAGACACCTCCACTCACTAGCTCTGTAACTCCAAGCCAAAGTGGAGCCAAAGACAGTGGGAAAGGTTATATGTGAACTGTAACCAAGCAAAGAACACTCCAGTAACACACACCAGATTACATTTTGCACTGGTAATAATAGCTATTCCTCGGGAACACCTTGGACTGCTGCTGATTTATTTTCTACATGGTCGGCATCTTACTGGGAGTGATGCTTGACTCGCAAGGTCACCGAGGTGTGCATTCCAACGCCAGGACCTTTGACCATGCATCCAGAAAGGCACGTGCAATCTTATTGATAAATACTTTACTGATCCTCACCTTCCGCGCAGTAGCCCATGCATCCTTGAGTAGGCTGCAGGAGATACACAAAGAATTCGCCGCAGTTCCTGACAGTGATGGGTATCCGAAACAAGCAGCAGTCCTTGGTGCCCCCGAAGAAGACCTGCCAGGTAGCACAGCCCGTGAGCCGCTTGCTCTCGCCAGGGACCGGCAGGGATTCAGACTTCAGCGACAGCCACACCGGAGCTTGGGTCCCGCATTTGTTCATCTAAGGATGCACACGAAAGAAAGCGTTTACAGTAAATGTGGTAGGACTCAGTGGAGAATCACTAAAACCCAAGAATTTGAGTGTGGTGAACTTGAGAGTCAGTGTAAAAGCTGCGTAGGTGGGGATGAAAATGTTGTGCTTGGTTTAGAGTGGTGACTTTACACAGATAATTCTCAAAAACCACAATAACTAGATTCCAAAGCATTATCTTCTGGTTTTGGCTGCTTTTTATGAAAAAGATGAAAGCATGTAAGCAGGCTAAATCCCTCCTCTGTGCCTCTATGAAGCACACTTTGGGTCACATCAGCTGCTTGTTCCCATCTGTGCTTCATCCATGGCAGAAAAAAGCAAAGGCTGATAGAGCACGTGGGGCAAGAAGAAGTTAGGACCATCCAGAAGCAGGACACCACTATGTTCAGAGCATCACACACTAGACCCTTCCTCCAAAACAGCTACAGCTTCAGCTTCTGTTGTCCTGATAGCTTCTGCCCTACCCATCTAGCACGTACTGGACACTTGGTGCCTGAGACTCATGCTTGAAGGTAAAAACATATGCAGGATATAAGAAACGTGTGCAGCATATACATTACTCAATCAAATTATTATTTTTTTTTTTTTTATGTTCAGACATTTGTCTATTAAAAGCTTCCGCTGAATCTTCTGAACACAGAAAATCCCAAAGCAGCAGGGGTTCATCCTAAAACTCTTTAAACTATGGGGTTTTGAGTCACAGCTGGGAGAGCATTCACCAGATTTACCTTTCTGAACTTACAAATGGATTTTAACACATCTCAGATCTGAATTGCCCTCTGTCCCTGCCAGGGTCTTTCCACTGACTAAAAGAACACGATTATCCAAAGCTGTCTCTAATTTCAATACTTCAGTGAGGAGATTAGGTATGATCAGAGACTAATAAAATATACGCAGCCAATTACAATGGTAACTTACTATTCTGCCCTGTTACCTATCATTTGCCAATATGCAAAGCATACGGATCTGTTAGCTAAAGTTTGAAAATTATTGCCAAATACTGACAATGATTTCCTTTTGGATATCAAGTCATATTCTGCAGAGTGTGACTGCTGCCGTTGCTTTGCATTTCTTCAGCCAGCGATAGCGAACTACCTCTAATAGTCCCACTCTGGGGACACTGTTCCTCCTGGTGTTATATACATTTGGCTGTATATCATGTTGAATAAAAAAAATACCCTTTTTCCCATTGGCCCGGGTTTGCTGCTTCACTTTTTAAGATCAAAAGTTGTTTGTGACAGCAGGGGAAGCGGTGAAAGTCAAAGGATAAATTTATGAAGTCACGCACCAGTGCCCTCCTGTAGTTTGAGTTTTACCTGGGAGCTATACAAGCCAGAAAGCATAGACAGGAGCACGAGGGCTGCACACCCAGTAAAAGCAGAATATTTGAAAAAAAAAATAAAGCATATGGTATGACACAGTCTGATTTCCATTTGGAGATAGTTATTGTCAGGGTTTTATAAAAGCGGGGTTTCCAGAGACACATCATTAAAATTGCCCAAAGTAATTTTCTGTGCCCCT
>JAOTQQ010000079.1:6070838-6084826 GCA_026546715.1 Gallinago undulata | reverse complement strand
GGCCTCCAGCCAGTTTTTAACCCAGCAGAGGGTATTCCCACCTAAGCCATGGGCAGCCAGTTTCTCCAGGAGGATACTGTGGGAGACTGTATCAAAGGCCTTGATAAAGTCCAGGTAAATAATATCCACAGTCTTTCCCTCATTCACCAAGCGGGTCACTTTGTCACAGAAGGAGATCAGGTTTGTCGAGCAGGACCTGCCTTTCATGAAGCTGTGCTGGCTGGGCCCGATCACCTGTGTGTCTTTCATGCGCTGCATAATGGCCCTCAGGATGAACTGAAGACCTTTTGCTGCTCAAAAGGAGCTGTTGCCTCCATCCCCTTCTGCCTTTACCAGTGTAACTGGTCCCAGCAGGCCGGCAGTGCTCTTTTGGGACTGTCCCTGGCCAGTGATGCTGGGTGCCTCAGTTTCCCTGGCTGCTGCCTGACCTTGGGCAAACCACTCACTCTTTCTCTACCTCGCCTCCTTATCTCCAAACCAGAGGCAGAGGTGGCTGAGGTGATAATAGTGCTTTGCCTGCCTTGCAGCGGTGCTGAAAAGATAAATTCGTTAATGAGACACCCATCTATCTGCTGTGCTATGGGCCTTGTAGATAAATAGACAGATGCCAGTGTGTTCTGGCTGCGAAAAAAAGGACCAAATAAAAAAAGGACAAAGTGGGAAAAAAAAAAAAAAGAAAGAAAAGAAAAAGGTAAAGTAAATGTACATAAAAGTGAGTCTACATCTCCTGTTAACACAGGGAGGAAAAAATAAAAACACTGAAATAATAGGAGGGCGCTTTTTCTCCCTCTTTGTATTTATCCTCGCTGCGAGTCTGTGAGCCCTTTCAGTGCCGGGGACAGGAGGGATTAGCAGGGCTGACGTCAGCCACCAGCCTCCTGTGCAGGCTTCCTGATAACCCCCCGCTGTCATCCTCAGCACCCCGGATTCGTTCTGCCCAGTCCTGCCCTGAAACCCCTTTGAGCAAAACAGTTTATTAGGTAATGTGCGCAAATTACAAGCCGTAATGAACTCTTTTGACTGACTTTGCACCCAGGAAAAGTCAGACTGTGAGAAAGCAAGTTATTGTAACAAACTATGACACGGTATTACAGGCTGGCCAAGGAAGAATTTCAGCATAAATTGAGTATTTCTGTTTTCCTGGCAGCTTTATGACGTAGGTGCATTTATTTTCTGCTTTGAACTGCATGCTGTCTGTCTGAGTCAGGCCAGTTGCCCCATGCCAGCCAAAAGGATTTGCTGCGTGAGGCCTCTGTGAATTAGAAAACAGACCTGGGAAGGCAAAGGCAAATGTACACTCATGTATTCAACCAGGGGTACAGATAAGAACAGAAAAAAACCCATAGAAAATGTATTTTTTTAAAAAACGGTCTAGGAGAAGAGACTTCAAAGTACCAAATTTTTCAAATCCTGGATGTGGCATAATCAGGATTAAATTTTGTAGCAGTCATTTAGGAGAGTAACCAGAAAATTGAATACAGAGGTAGTAAATGATCGGTATTTAAGATATAGCATTTACCTGCATTAACTTCAGACATTGCTGCGCTAAGAATAGCACAAAGCTGTGGGAATCTCACACCATAATTCAGCAGTATTTCCAAAATGAAGAGGAATTACACAGCTGCCACCACAGAAGAGCAAATTCCACAAGTAGGTAGGAGCTCTGTTGCTGGGAAGCCAGCGGTGGGGATCAGACCAGGCTTTCCTGGGCTTCTCCAAGTGACTATAGAGCATTGACTACATGGCAACAGCACTATTGCTGTGGTGTGTGAAATATCAGTCTTTCTCCCTCAAAAAGAAGTGGGAAGAAAACATGTGTTTCCATGGCCCATGCTTTTATTTCTGAGTATATTGGTAGGTCAAATGAGGAAGGCCCTATGTCCCTAAAGGTCCTGTCTCTTTTGTGTGTCTTTAAGGAGTGTCCCGAGTGGTGAGATGCAGTGGACATTGGATTAATACCCCATAGAAGAGATCATAAACTTTTGATTGCTTCAGTTGACATGTTTTCTTGGACTTGGAACTGGTCACTGTAATGGTAAGTTAGTAAACTATATTATAGTCGTAAATCCTAAATTTAGGTCATTCGGTGCATCTGTATTAGGTATCTAGAGACACAGGTTACACAAAGGAGAACTTATCTAACACAAAAGGGAGGTTTTAGGCGGTTGCCAGACTTCTTTAGCGCTCAGTGTTTTTTCATACTTTATCCAATTATAATTAAGTGGTGTTTTTAATCTTCAAAGCATTTTATAAACCTTACCTAATTAATCTTCACAACACCTCTATGTGGCAGGTAAGCATTCATTAAGTATTTTTGATTCATAATTAGGCACCAGCTAATCTTTTAAATAATTCAGTTTAGAAAACCTAAACAAAAGAAACTTAAATTTGTTCCCTGTTTGCCAAAACAATGGGACAAACCATTATAGTTTAATCCAATGATGTCTCCTTGCATTTAGTTGGGGTTTGGAGAATCAACTAGTTTGATTGATTGAACACTCTAAGGTTGTTTATAATTGCACAAAGAAATCAAGCTTGATTGTTCTTGTCACTTGGGTATTGCACCGAAATTATGCTGTTAAAAATAAGTAGCACCATATGTGAGAAATGCATTGTTTTAGTTAGATGGAGATGGAAGGCTTTTTGGTGTACTGTTGGATGGCAGCTAAAGCACTGGGATTTTGCATCTGTTATCCACTTTACTTTGTCTTAGGTTTTTTTGAATTTCTTTGTAGTAAGTTAAAATAAATAAGATTTTTTATTTCAATCTGGGGCCAACTCCACAGAAATCGGTTTACGTCAGGAATATCTGTAGTAGCAATTAAACTGGTGCTTGTCTTGTATTTCTTTTAAGTACATGTTTCTGAACAATAGAGGCTGTAATTGTAATTTCTATAGAAGGCCTTTTGTATGCCTGAAAAACAAACAAGAAAAACAAAACCTCATCATACCTACCATTATGATCTTGGAGTACTCACATCTACGTGTGAGAAAGAGAATTACAGATGAAAACATAAAATAATACCTTCAAAGTGTCACTTGCTTTTAAGTTCGCAAAACAATTGCAAATCAAAGTAGGATTGGATTCAGAGCAAAACGAAAATTGAATCAAAATAAAAAATTAATAGTATACAGTTGAGATATTGTATTTTGATTGTGAGTATAAAATATTCTACAACAGGTTAAGTAGAGGAGGAAATTAAACTGAGTGTGGGAAAAAGTAAATCTTCTCCAGGGCCAACAATATTAAGCATCATAGGCAGGTTAGGTTTGACATGCTTTAACATGACCTTGTTTTAGACACCAAAGATTAGCATGTAAGCCTATGTTTGAGCCTAGTATATATATAAAAGTAAATTTGTATTGTTAAAAATGAATCTCTTGAGAAAACACCAGCCTTGACTGCATAACATGTCTCATTTTTATGCCAAATTTACATACAAATTTGGAGATGGTTTTGCTCATTTAGAGAATGAAACTTCTGAGGAAGGATATTTGAAGTGATCTTGATATGCACAAGATAGCAGGTATTCACAGGCAGGTATTATTACTGGGCATTTCCAAAACAGAGTGTTATATAACTAACCTATAGAAATCCTTGCTGCAGGATCCTGGATGCTAAGAAAGTAGTGAGTAGTAGTAGTAGTAGTAGTAGTAGCTCTGAGGTTGAAGTTGAGCTGATGGGTTGCAGTGCTGTGCACATACGTGTCAAGGCTCAGAGGGCTGGAGCACCTCTCCTATAAGGACAGTCTGAGAGAGCTGGGGTTGTTCAGCCTGGAGAAAAGAAGGCTCCAGGGAAACCTTAGAGCCCCTTCCAGTATTTAAAGGGGGCTACAGGAGAGATGAGAAGGGTCTCTTTGTCAGGGAGTGGAGAAATAGGACGAGGGGTAACGGTTTTAAACTTGAAGAGGGGAAATTTAGATTGGATATTAGGAAGAAATTCTTTACTGTGAGGGTGGTGAGGCACTGGCACAGGTTGCCCAGAGAAGCTGTGGATGCCCCATCCCTGGAGGTGTTCAAGGCCAGGCTGGATGGGGCTTTGAGCCACCTGGTCTGGTGGGAGGTCTCCCTGCCCATGGTAAGGGGGTTGGAATTAAGAGGATCTTCGAGGTGCCCTCCAACCTGAACCATTCTATGATTCTGTGATTTATGATTTATATGTGTTCACGTGTACCTGTGTACCTACCTGATAGTATGCATATTTTTGTATGCATACGTAAATAAGTACTGAACCATAGATCTGGGCCACCTGTATGGATGGGTGTTGTGGGAAGGCTGCCAGCTGATGAGGTACTTGGACATTTCAGAAAATCTGGGGACTGGTGAGACCAGTGTCTCACCTTGGCAGTGATTTTTGTGGTCAGTGGGGTAATGTCTGTGTTTATCTCTCTGCTCAAGGAGTATGGTATCATGAATCCTCTGCTTCAGAGGACGAGTGTTTGATAGTGACAGTTGTTCTAGTAGTGAATCTGGCTTTAATGCCTTTGGTTTTAGTTTTATCATTTGCTATTTGCAATTGACTACTCAAAGCTGGAAAAATTAGCATTGCTTTGAGAAGTAATGAATTCGACTCGTGCATGCGGTATCACGAGTATTACTGCTGGCTCCAGAACCAATTACTGTTTGCATAATCAAATTCTTAATTGTTGCTTTTGCTTAAGGTTGCAGAGTATAATCTCTGGGTTTTTTTGCCCCATGTAAACGAGGGGAAGAAGTGCATTTCCAGCTCTATTTCTGGCTTCACCGTGAGCTGTCAGCCAGCGCTGCGAGGCCGGCCTGTCGATAGCAAACCCAGCGGCGTTTGGATTTGCCTTACAGTTAGCAGCACGCACTGCTCTTTTGTAATCCACAGACTGACCTTTTATCTGACTGTAGAGCAGATCTTCAATAACATTAGCAGGTTGTGCTCCCTCTTCATTCCTTTCCTGGGGCTTGCCCATATGTGCGTATATACAGATGTATGGGTATACCCTATACTATTTTAATTCAGAAGCCTGAATTAAAATAGTAATTATTTCTGTAATTGATGTATGTTTTTCTTATATTGTGCGCTAAATACTTCTCTGTATTTTTAATAGCTTTTCTGTTGAGCTTTAACTTTTATGTCACTTTTGCTCTTACTCTGAAGGTCATTTTACTACTAGGTCTGGCCATGTCTGCGCATTGTTCCCTGCTCTTAGTACAGTGCCTTAATCTTAGTAAAAGCTTCCCTATGCTGTCTTTCCTTAGCATTTTTGCCTTTCACAGTGAATTTGGCAGTTCTCAAAGAACAAACTATTGTTTCTGATCTGCGGGCAGCAGCCTCAATACCTGGGGATACAAAATTTGCAAGTTTGTGTTGTTTTTCTACTAGGATTTGTTGCAGGATAGGGAGGTGGTTGTGGCCAAGAGTGCATGCCCAGGATCCAGTAATTGTGAGCCTCCTTTGGGAGCACGCAGGGAGAGGTGAGGAAGAAATAGAGGGAGGAAGGTCAGGATCATTCATTACCCCCCAGAGAAATTCAGCAGGCAAAGCCTAAATTGGAAAGCTGTTTCAATCAGAAGTATTTTGCCACTGGAGGAATAAGTTTATGGACAACAGTTGGATTCAAGGCATGGAGAATTCAGGAATAGAGTTCACATTTTCACTCTCTTTGACATAAAAGCTTTTGGGTTTTCCTTCTTTTTTTTCCCTTTGTTTCTCACTTGTTTGTTAAATTAGTGGACGAAAAGCAGCAGTTTAAGAGCTGTTACTCGTTTCTCATGGCAAAAGTTGCTGTGCCGCTTAGCTGTGACGTGGTTGCTCAGGCTCTCATTGCTTCTCTGTGTGATTTGGTTCTGCTCTCTGCTGAATGGAATACTTTTTGTGGTTATGAAACAATATTCGGGCAGGGCCACGTTTCTATTGTGGAGGTTCTTAGGGGCAAGATTCAGAATGCAGGTTTTGTGTCTGAAGGAGACAGCTGCTCCTGCCCAGGCACCGCAGCCAGATCTCAGGATCTCACCTCCCTTGTGCCCACCCGGCACGTGCCATTTGTCCTGCCACAATTCTGTCCCCCTCCGGGCAGGACCGCTGAATCTCCACCAAGGTTTACATCCCTTTAGAGCTCAATGGGGTGACAAGAATCCTTACCTACTATGACTTTGAATTAAGAACTTAATCTTATCTATTGATAAGCAGCTAATTGTATCTGGCCAGTATCAACAGGATATTACCAGTTGTGCATTTTACAAGGTGCTGGAGAAACGTAGTTCTTAACTCTCCAGCTGTATTGTCGGGCTTTATTTGGTCTCTTTTCTCTTCTGTCTGTTCAGGATTTTGTCTTTGACTTGTTTAATTAAAATCAGCTCACTCCAGCCAGAGTGGAATGCCCAATAATAACTGCTTATTAAGGAGTGGAAGCTGTGCAGTTATTAATTTAAATTATTTTGTTCCAGAGGTTTTGCTCAAATTAAATGGAAAACCAAATTAAACAATGATTTAATTAAGTGGAAGAGATAGAATGTAGAGGCAGATTTCGAAGGTGAAGATCTAAAAGAAGCGTATTCTTCCAGTTGTGACATCTAACAGATGTAATCCTTCATCAGCATGGCGAAGCAGAGATTTACTGTCATTCAGAGGATAATGAAGAAACCAACGGCAAGAATTATGTTACGAGATAAGAAACTAAACTAATGAATATAGCTCTACAAACCTGAATAAAAAACTCCAGAGAAAAGATTAAAGGAAACAAAGCATGTATTGTTGGAAAGAAATCTCATACAGTCAAGCATTACTACATACTCAAAATTGCTGAAATACAATGGCAAATTAAATAATTTTATAGAATACATGTACACTTGTAGAGTAACCTGTAAAAATAAACCTCATAATGCATTAGAGTATTCAAGGATGACCTGCCATGAAATGAATATTTCAATAATAATCATGCCAATTTGTTCACGTTAATTAGATTTATGGTTTGTGTATGCAGAGAGAAATCCCACAGAAGTAACAATTATCTTTTAATGTTTCATTTAAAATTAGATTATTAAGATATACTTCTATTGTGACAAGTTCACAGGTCCATTTTGAATGGATATGAAAAGTTATTTGCTGTTTTCAAGAAGGTTCTCCAGCTAGGATAACCTTGCCTAGTATTAAACTTCCTAGCACTCTAGGTTGAATATTTCTTCTTTAAAGTCGTTTATGGTAATTAGTTTATTATTTTCTGAATAATTTTATTTAACAGTGTGTTTGAAATTATTCTAACCTCCTGCAGCTGGGCTATTTGAGATGGCAATGACTTTAGTTAGGGTCTCAAGTTGCTCTGGCAGCAATGACTGCAAGTTAAATGTTATTGTCATACATATTAAACATACATTAAAACAGATAATTATTTTGTCTTTTTTAGGGAGTAGTTTTATATGCTAGAGACTCTTTTCTCTAGAAAGGCATTACCATACTTATGAAACTAAATAATACAAGAAATGGTAACAGCAGGAAAAGACTCAAATTTAGCTTTTCCTTCTGTATCACTAAAGAATCTCTTTTTTAGATTCCTTTTTCTGATTTTCCCTTTCTGATTTCATAATAAGGACATATTCCTAATACACAATAAGTTGTATGTGGAAAGATTCAGGTTCCAGAAGCCATTCTTAAAGCAACAGAATTGTTTGAAAGAACTATAATCTATGGTGACATATCTGGATTACTAAAGATCTCTAGAGTTGGAAAACACCTTGATTTATGTTTGAATAACACCCAGTCCATAGGCATCCCCATCTCTGACTACTGCCCTTGGATATAACATTATTACCATTATTATTATTATTATTATTATTATTATTATTATTGGAAAAGTGGTTTTCCCGTTCTCACTCACCTACCCCCATTGCAGTCTACCGGCTATGGGAGTACAGAGATGGCTGGAAAAGAAAATCACATGAAAGGATTTATTCAAGTTCAGCAGGGTTAGAGCTTAGGTTTTACTGACTTCGACACATCTCGTTGGCATTTCCGCCGGCCTGTTGTCGATCATGAAACGGTACCATGCTGGTGGCAAGGAGTGGTCACAAACCAGGTCCTGAATTGCTGTTCGCTGCAGCTCCAGTGAGTCAAACCTGGTGCTGCGGTAGGGATTGCGGAGGATGCGGTGTCCCTCCGGTGAGCACTCGGGAGCTGAAAAGGATGAAAAAGGCCAACGATTAAATAAGTTGATCCAAGTTGGTCCAATTAGATACTGTTAATAACCATTTAAAGAGGTGTGTATCATCTTATGTTCAGATTCTGTTTAGGATTGTGCTAATTTTCAAGGCAAAGACTAGAAAAAGGTCAAATTTGGAATTAAATATTGGAAGTGTGGTAACATAAAGATTTTATTTACCTAGATTTTCATCATATCTGAATCAGAACCAGAAGCCCTTAACGTGATCTCAGTCTATCTTTAGGGATTAACATCTGAATTGTTCCTCCTAAGAAAACAAGTAATGTCTTAAGGTTTTAAAGCCTTCTGATCTTTGAAAATATATAAGTTTTTAAATTTAGTTTACTATGTGCATGAGCATTTTAATCACAATGCAAATTGATGTTCAAGTATAAAGTGTAGTTCACAAACTTTTGAATGCACATTTAGAATAATGAGAACATGAAGTGCTAAAAAGAGAAAAAGAGATGGTGAGAAAACAACAGTATAAAGGGGTTTTTAGAAATAAACTCAAGCTAGGCTTGCATATATTCAAGCCACAGGTCAGACTTGGCCCATAAAGACAAATTCATCAGAGCTTCTGTGCATGCATCACAAAGTTTGAATCAAAACTGCTACCCTTCGACATATGTTTGTTTACACTCCTTCCCTGTTTATTTTCATGCATCTCTTGGTTTTTTTACCGAATATTCAGTGTTTTCTTATGCCCTATTAATAAGAAGCCTTGCAGTGATTCGTTTAGAAGTTGCTTATTGTCAAAAAGCTGATCATGTAGGATAAAGGGCCTTTTCTTGGTTATCTTAGCCATTTCTCTATGAGAAAAAGTCCATTTTCACTGTGCTGGCGCTGCAGAGTGGGTCACAGGAGGAGACCGAGGTGGAGTTGCTCTGCTTTATGTATCAGCAGCAGAAGGCTCAGCTAATTTCTTGCTGCAGTAATCTTTAATTGCTAATGATGATGTAAGAGGCAGAGAGTACATCGCAGGAATTGCACACCCTGGTTTCAGGAGTGAGCCTGGCAGTTGGCAAAATCACCTCTTTGCGCTGTAAATAGAGCTTATTCATGTGACACCGGTGACAGAGAATAAGACCTCTCCCCATAATATCATTTCTCAAATGTCACTTTTCAGATTATACTTCTGCTTTAATATTACGCCAGTGGCACTCTGAAACAGATTTATCATTTTTATTTTATTGACAAGATACTCAGAAGGTCAAAGTCAATCCACTTATGGTACTATTTTTAAAGATTATTTTTATTGTGCCAAAGGCAAGGCAATGGTATACAAGACAAATGGGGACAAAATGTAGCGTAACAGACCCTTTATTGCAATTTTCAGGGAACTAAACTGTCAAAGCACTGGTGAAATTCTAATGCAAAACTCAGCTGAATTAATATAATTGCCTTTTTAAATAAAAGAGGAGTGCCCTAAGCTTTTCTTTTCTACAGGTAAGAGCCATTTTAGAGAGGGAACGTTTGAAAACTGTCCCTCTAATTAAAAATCTGGGATCCAGTTCCCTCCCTCAGATGTCCTTTCTGGGGATTTGGACCCAGCAGTGGGGACCACATGGAGACCGTCCTTTGCCAGTTAACCCAAGGGAATAAGTGACATTTCAGCAGACCAACTATTTTAAGCAAAGGAAAAGTTTACCCTACATTTAAAAACCATTAAAAAACGCAGACCCTGGCCGATGCCTTCAGTGTCACTCAGTGCTTCAGGAGTGTTAATGGGAACAGGACTTCAGCCCGTGGTGCCTTTTGCTTGCCCTAAGTACCTCCTTCTGAACAACAGGCAAAAGAGTCTAAAAGTGAACGGCTCTTTGTGCAGTATTGCAACAGGAATCCTGCAAGAGCATTGTAATATAATTAATTGCATTCACTTTCTCCACAATAATCATATCAAATTCTGCCTTTAAATGTAATTAATAACCTTCTGCTCCGTATGTATTAGTTATAATCCAAATTCACACAACACGTTGCGGTCTAACCAATGATTAACTACTCGGTCTGAACAATGCAAATACGTTAGACACTCAGACATAGCTAATTATTTTTCATCCTTCGCGTAGTTCTGTTTGCAGTAGTTTAGAAAATGCCGTTTCGCATATTAACGTTAGAGGAGCTGAATGCCAGGGATGGGACTTGCAACGGACAGGGAGAGACTCGTAGGAGCACGTAGAGGAGGCGTGTGAGCAGGGGGGTGTTCATCCATTAAATTTAACAGTATCTGGGACAAAAAGCCAGGTGTTCACTCCCTGAAGAGCATATATGTGAAGCCCTGGCTCAAGCAGCCGCCACCTCTAGAGGTGTATTGTATTCCATATGAACTGTCAGAATATGTTTATGTACCTGTGACGGGGGTATAGTTATGTTGGCAGGCTGTCATCGAGGAGGCAGCGAGGCAAATTGATCTGCTGTCAGCTGCCCCGGAGCCAGACTGACGGATTTTGTTCTCACCCTGATGCAGATCAGAGGGAGCCACAGCAGAGTCGATGGCAGGGCTCCGGCACGGGGCAGGAGGGAGCACGAGATAAAGCTTGCCCAGGTTTTGCAGCAAGCCATGAGCAAAACAATCCCCCCGTTACCCAGTTTCCCTTGTAAAATGGGGCTTATTATGGCTTTATGACAGAATCATTGTAAAGTTTAACATCTAAATTGCAGGCTGTGGTACAAGTTAATTATGGCTGCCTTTCCCAAAGAAATAATTAAATAATGGCATCACTGCAATCAGACTGTGTTATGAAAATGTTATTTAAAAAAAAACAATAGGAAGATGCAGTTGAGCCCTGTTGGTTGTTCACCTGAGGCTTGCCCGCCTGTACCTTATGGTGACTGCAGCTACACTCTAATCAGATGAAGCCTTCCTCTTCATTTTTAATTCATGACAAAGTCAGATGCAGATGTCAAGCTTGTGTACAGTGATGAAGTGCTCAATATCACAATTGTTCCTCCTGTTGTGGGGAACAACAAAAGTCCATGTCCATGTCTTGCATGGAGTTGCTGTTACTCTCTGGTGTGCAGGCTACACTGCCTTTAAAAGGAAATATTTATTTCCTTACATACAAGAAACCTATACTTTTAATTTAATCACCCAGCTTTATTCCTATAATTGCATTAAAACAACTTATGAAAAAAATGCTGGCTTTTCAGGGAGCTGGGCGCTCATCATCGTTATGACCATTCGGATTTCCTTTGGGAAGAAATTAAGAAGAACTTAAACCAGTGAGCTTTTGCTGCTCTCGGTCCAGAAGGTTGTTGGAGTTCAATGTGCAGCAGCTGATGATTTAGTCTCCTGCAAAGAACTTCTACTTGAATCACTGTCACCCTCAGTATAGGCAAGGAGCTGTTGCTAAGACATAAGGATTTGTTCGCTTCACTAAAGAATCTTTTTTTTAAAACCAACAATTTTGTAGCAGCAACTTGTAGCAAAGAAACACCGAGCAGCTCCTTTTTGTCACAAAAAGCAAACAAATAATAATACCTGTTGTAGCTGCTCAGCGAAAATGGCATTTGAAGAACTCTGGTGGCATGATAAAGCAGGTCATGTGGGGAAAATCTGCCTCTGTTGAAGCCATAAGGAAAGTTGCCATTAATGCCTGGAGGTCGAGATTCACCCCACACCAATGTGCAAGAAGTTGTGTGCAGATGAAATTAGGGGCAGCCTGTGGGTTTGCTGGGAAGAGGAGAGCCTCCTGCAGAAGGCATCCAGAGCAGAAAGTGGATATCTGCACCGGTGTCTGATGCTGAAATTCTGTTGTGGGCCTGGGGTTTGGTTCTCAGCTAAAGGAAACATTGATGTGACCACAGCTGGAGGAGCACGTGCATGTCAGCAGATCCTGGGGACAGCAGCCCAGAAGCCCATCCTTTGTGGCTTGCTCAATATTGGACTGGGGAGGACAAAGGCTCCACAGGGCTTTACCAGCCAAACAAGAGTCTGGAAAGATGTTTTTAGGGCATTACTCTGGGATGCTCCCAGCACTGGTCCATACATTTAGCACCTTAAGCATCCACTGATTGGAGCCACCGCACTTCTTGAGCACTGGTGCTGGTGGCACTGGTGATGCTGCTGTGGGGACAACTGGGTATTTGTTAAGGGTCCATCTGTCCCAGCGATGGGAGAAAGCATCAGAGATGTTGGGGATGGATGCCAGGAAAATTGGAATGGCAGGCTGAAAACCTGAAAGCAAATAATTCACTAAAAAAATTTGCTTTTATTTCTAAAGGTGGGTGAGTGTGGGTGTGACAGAGCATACCTGTCGTTCTTGCTCCCAGTAAATATCAGTGGCTTACATGGAGGAAGGTTTAAGAAGCTGTGAGATTTTGTTTGTTTGCTTTGAATAGCGGCTGCAAATCAAATAATATCAATAGGTGATGGCAGATAGAAAACCCTGAAAGAAATATAGTCCACAAGGCTAAGGTGCATGTTTGTTTTGGGCAAAGCGGTGCCAGCCATGCAATATATTTAAAGGGCATTCTAAAGCTCTGGGAAATAGCTGGCAGACTGCAGACTAATTTTTGTGTGGAGGGTGAATGCAAACTCAGTGACTGATCCGGGTAATACTAACCAACGGCACCGTTTGGCGACGTGTTGTAATTGTTCTGTGAACAGGAAAGAAATATTCTGGGATGGGGGTTTCTTTCTCGCCGTCTTCCCCCACGTCATGGGAGCCCAGCTGGAACTTTCCCCCAAAACCTGAAGGAGCCCCGGGGCTGTGGAAGCGGAGCTGCCTACCAGCTTTCACATGGTTCTTCACTCAAAAGCAGAGAGAGAAGGTGGTGGGGAGCTTTTGAAGAACGACATTTGAAAACATGCACACATAGGTATAAGTACGGTATATGAGTGTCTATATATATGCACATATTTCAAATTATCTATGAGAATAGTTGTATTTTTGGCGTTTGTATGACATAAATTTTTGAAGTCACTCTCTGGCAGATTTTCAAACTTCCACTTTTTGCTTCTTACAACCCATAGTGGAACACAATATTGAAATTCTCTTCATGGGAAAATTATGACACATTTTCATTTGGAAAAATCAGTCCCAAATGCCTAGGCTATTAAGCCGTAACTCCAAATTAGCTGCAGACAAAGCATGTGTTCACTTTCTTCTCTTTCTGTATTAGAGACAGAAGGAAACCTTTTCATCGCCAGCCACTTCCATGCCCAGTGGCTGTATTTCAATGATGTAGCAAAGCTCAGGTGAAAGCTTCTGAAGCTTTTAGTGTCTCAGTGCCATCCCCTTCGCTGATTATGATTTACCATATATTGAAAGAAAGGCTAGAAAAAGAAGGCAGTTGCTGGTAAAGGGAAATTCTTTCCAAGCTCTTAACAGATGTGTTCAAAATAACAGTAGGAAGCTCTGATATGACAACATTTTAAAAAATTCTTTTGATCGATGCAAGTTTCAGATGATCAGTAATTATTACTAGGTAAGGCATTTACAGCTAAGAAACACCTGACAGTTTACTACAGGTCAAAGTTGCTGCCTTATTTCACCAATATTTTTTAAGATTTTAATGCAATTATTCTGCATGTTAATGACAAAAATTTTACTCCTAAGAGTACAAACCCGATCTCCTTCTATGACAAAGTGACTCGATTGGTGGATGAAGGAAAGTCTGTGGATGTTGTTTACCTGGACTTTAGCAAGGCCTTTGATACAGTCTCCCACTGTATCCTCCTGGAGAAACTGGCTGCCCATGGCTTAGGTGGGAATACCCTCTGCTGGGTTAAAAACTGGCTGGAGGCCGGGCCCAGAGAGTGGTGGGGAATGGAGTGAAATCCAGTTGGCAGCCAGTCACGAGTGGTGTCCCACAGGGCTT
>JAOTQQ010000079.1:6047826-6070738 GCA_026546715.1 Gallinago undulata | reverse complement strand
TTCAGGTTAGATATTAGGAAATATTTCTTTACTGAAAGGGTTGTCAGGCGTTGGAATGGGCTGCCCAGGGAGGTGGTGGAGGCACCATCCCTGGAGATATTCAAGAGACGAGTTGACATGATGCTTGGGCATATGGATTAGTGTTGGGTTGGTGTAGTTTAGGGTGTGGTGTGGGGTTTGTGTGGGTTTTTTTTGTTTGTTTGTGGATTATTTTTAATTGTTTGGGGTTTTTTTTGTTTGGTTGGTTTTTTTCATTTGTTGGACTAGATGATCTTAAAAGGTCCCTTCCAACCTAGGTGATTCTGTGATTCTGAGTATTCAGAGGCAGAAATTCGTTGTGAATGTGAAAATGATCACTACATACAAATGCTTGGACCATGCATGCTCCTCTGGTAGGTAAAATACAATAATTTTATAAAAACCTTGAGAGCTAATAAATAAAGCTATTTTCAGATAATTCAGAAGCAGAAGAACCTCTAACTGAACTGAAATGATAAGGAAGCACATTGTATAAACACCACATACTCATAATGGCCAGGTCTTGAACAAGTCATAGTGTTCATAAGACAAAATTGATAGAAATAAATGAACCATTGTGCAAAATGAATGTAATTATAGAAAATTTGACCCTGAAAAGAATAAGCCATTTTCCACACATATTATTTGTGCTGAACAGCAATCAGAATTAAGAAGAAAAATCAGGCCAAGCAGGAACACGGTTTTCTAGGAGTCTGCTGCTTAACGTTTCCCCTTAGATGTTACACTGTTTTGAAAATAAGGCATCTTCTTGTAACCCAGGGAACTCAGCATACAATTAGAGACTCTTTCACATGTATTTCACAGAGTAAGCATTCTTCTTTCAAAGCAGGCTTTAAACTGTTTAGCTCTGGGGATCTGCTTAGTTGGAAACAAAAGGTATCCTGCAATGCATCCTCCTGCAGTGCCTGAGTGTGGTCCAAACACCAGTGACAGAGTGAGCAATGCGGGAAGAGATCCCTTTCCTTCCTCCATCAGTCCCGTGGATTCTCTGTACGACACCCTTGATATTTTGTACTTACGGTATATGTAACTGAAACTCTTACTAGCGATTGCTCCCACCAGGCAGGATTAGTGAGTTTATTGCTTAATGCTTAGGGAATTCTTTTTTTGTTTTTCTCTTTTTCTGCACAAAGGTGGTAGCACGGGGCCCTGAGAAAAAGTGTATTTGAAAAAAATCTTCCTACAATCTTGAGATGTTGTCTGTATGATGCATCTCAGTTTCATTTGCCTGGGAACAAGGTCACTTATCATTCCAGTCTTCTATGAAGTAAAGCAATATGCTATTGACAAGCCAAGGGCCGCCATTCAGTTCCAGAGAAAATGATTACTTATTCATGCTAGTATCTCTTATCTTGGTGTGCATTTCTATTTTTAACTTGTGGTTTAGGAAGGAGGAATTGATTACACGAGACTGCTCTCCTAGTCTGTGTTTCCCCGGAATGCTTTGCAGAATAATGCACTACGAACAGCTCACACAGGAGTACCCAGAGACAGCCGTGCGTTTTGCAAAGGGACATAAGAGGTGTCACGAGGCGGGGGACAAGAGGTCCCTGCAAGAAACTTGAGCAAAGTCTGAGGAACTTCTGGGCAGTTCAATGTGGAGTTTGGAGCATTGTCACAGGAGATGTGCTGAAAAGCACTTTCTTCAGTGTTTAATAGGTAGAGAGGCTAAAAGAACCTATTATTTATTTTCCGGGAGAACGTTGCTCGCCTGGCCAACTGACCTGGATGAGCCAAGAAGTTTCCAGCAGAAGTGTTGTCCTTTAAAATATTTCATTCTCCAGGACTCACTATCTGACTTCTCTCGTCCATGTGAAAATTGCTCACGAATAACGTGGTGGGCACAAGAGGGACAACACATGATCACATGGATAAAAATCAAAGGGCAGCTGGACAGGACAGGCAAAGTCTGTAATTCTCCTGCTTTGTGAAATATAGACTCAACTATTGAAAGTGCCAGGGAGAAAAAGCAACAAAGCCAATTTGTGTCAATTATTCTATTAAATTTTACCAAGTCTCATCCTTGCTAATTCTGGCTTGGCTTTGGAGCCAGGAAGATTGAACATATGAATATAGAAATCACTTACAATTGCTGTGTCAGAAGAGAATTAAAAACCTCATAAATTTCCTCAAGTTATCTTTAAGTTAATGATGATGCCTTTAAGGACTTCTGAACAATCAATAAAAAGAAAATTATAATTATTATTATTGATTGGTCTATTTTGCTCTCATCCCTCAGAATGAAAAAGTGAAACCAAATGAAAAGGTTCTTTCTTACCTCCTAATCTCAGTTGAACATACCCTTGCAAATGTAGCTTTCCTAAATAGAAGTAGCAAAGACAAACTCACATGTTTTCATTTTAGAACCCACTGGGCTCTATTCAGATGGAAATTTGATTTCCATGGTTTACCCCTTTGAGAGCTGTCACTGTTTCCATGCCTCAACTGCAACACAGGCTAATTACAATTTGCGAGCCACACATTTTCCCGTGGCAAAATGCTGAATTTTCCCCCCCACTTCTTCAATTTAATGCTGCATGTGGATGATATAGCGTTGGGGAAAGTGTCGCCATTAACTTATTGTCAGTGCGTCCGGGATGCAGCAGAGACTGGCAGAAAGATAAGGGGACTCCGACTGAAGGCAGCTCAGCGCTGCCAAACGCCAGACTCATGCGTGTGTCCTGGGTGTGATTTAGTTCCTAATGTATGCGGGGTGACGAGGCAATTTTTCCTGCTATTGTTTTGCTATTATTCATCGCTATTATTCATTCCGTTCTCTGGCACAATAGTGGTTTCGGCAGCCACACGCTCCTCACATGTCTATAGTGGGCTTTTCTGTCAGGATTTTGACATTTAGGAAGAACGCTTTCGCTTGCTGTTGCCTTTGGAGCAAGGTTTTGTTCGTCACCTTTCTGCAGCAATGCACATGGACGTGCTCCGCTTCCCAACTAATGCAGTAACCTGGAAGGAATTCCCCACTTTCCTACCAAAATTCAGGTCTTCTTTGACCCCCGTCCTTCACCCTTCACTTCGTAGGCTGCCTGCTCTTCGAAACTTGGAGAGAGCCGACACAAAGCGGGCTCGAGCACAGAGCAGCTCCTGCTGCCAATGCGAAAGCCCTTCTCATGCATTATAGCACTTTGGATGGATTTAAAAAATATTAAAATTAAAGGTCATGAGCTAGAAATAGTCGGCGGCCTGCCTGGCCAGCGTGATAAGATAAAGCTGTGTACTTCCAACCGTGGAAGCACGACATTAAGTCTAATAGATTGCCAGAAATCAAGTTTATCAGCAATCCTCACTGCTTGTTTCTTCAGCATTCGAAAGATACAGCTTCTGTACATATAGCCATAATTATCTTCAAAATTAAAATGCATTAGCGCTTTCCTCCTATAGAAACGGGACAGTCACAGTTCCAGGCAGCAGTTTCCCTCAGCCATGGTGATGTTTCAGGGGGATCTCATACCTCTAGTTGTGGAAATTGCTGCCCATTGTGCATCTAGCACTGGAATGAGATCTGTTGGTGCCTATTCATGCCACAAAAGAGGAAGGCCTTCAGTACCTATACATGAAAATCTCCAGATAAATGCATTTCCTGCTTTTGTTTTGAGGAGTTTAGTCCCCATTCACTGTTCTAACAGGTACTAATTTTCTTTTTTGTTTAGGGTCATCTCTGCTTTGGCTGCTCCACAGATTTCTGTTTATTCGCCAGGAGTAGTAAAAGCATTCATAAAAATAGTAGGGTTCCCGGAACCCGTAAGGACTTCAGCTAGAAGCCTCTTTTTGATGTAAACCAAAATCCAGTTCAGCTGCTATCAGCTGAGTCTTCATTACCTTTACAGCTGCTACCGGCGCAATCTTTGAGGATGCAATTACCATAATAAGAAAAAACATCTCCATAATTATATGTGTGTATAGCATGATGCCTTTCTCTGGCCATCCAGCTGGAGCTGCAGGTACATATACGCACGCTTGCAGAGGACACAGGGGATTAAGGAGGCATAGGAATAAATATGAGACAATTGTTGCCCCATATGGTCCATATTACAGGCAGATGTGTTTTGATCAGGATCAGCCGTGCAGAAGGTAAACTGACTGATTTTTTTTCTTGTTTACACTGAACTAACTTTGATCACAGTACAGGTGCGTGTGTTTTAAAATTTATACTCACTTAAAAATGACTCCAAATGTGCTGGGGGGATTTGTGTCCTCAGAAGGTCTTGGCTGGCCAGGTTTCCCATGCAGGGATGGGATGGGATGGGATAGGATGGGGATTTCCTCCACCAATGTGGTGCAGGTGTTTTCTACAGGAGGTGTAGCCCTGGCACTTTCTAGTTCTTTAGAAGGTAAATAAAAGAAAATGAGATTGCTGGGTGGGGTATTCGTGACAGGGACCACTCTCTTTCTTTCTTAGACACTGATAATGCAGCACAGTTTCTTCTCACCAGACAAGATGAATCCTAGTAATTTTTTATTTCCATGGAGCTATTTCCATGCTGAGCTTTCAATTCTACTCCTCCACCTCCTTCTTGCCTGATAACAGTGAGAGTAGACTTTTAGCTTATAAAATAAAGCTATACCTTTTACTGAAAAAGATGGTTTAAAAACCCAGCATTCCTGAAGGAGGAAATAGCCAGAGCCAGAGTTATTTCTTTTGCTAGGGAATAATTCCACAGAAAATGTCACCTGTGTATCACCATCCATAGGTAAAACAAGGCGATTATATGCAGACATGCACTATTTCAGGGTTTCTTCCATCTTTCTGTTATCAAAAACAGACTTGATTTTGCATTCTTTCTTGGTAATTGGCTAATAACTGTAATTTTCATCTTAAGAAGATAGGCTAGAAACCACTGCTCAGAAAAGCCCTACAACGTAACAATTGATCAATTCTTCATTACATTTGATGCATTCAGCTTACCACAGTCATTTCATTTGCAATTTGAGCTGAAAAAACAAACAGCAAAAATCTACTCAAGCAATTTCAGATTGGAAAGCCATAACACAAATTAGTACACAAAGAAACAGCAGGCAATCAATTTATCATTTGCTACTTTATTCTTTAGCAATTTGCGGTCATTGTTAAGTTGCTTTTGAAACTTGTAAAATTTGATTATGTGAAACCTGGTGAATGTCAGGCTTTGGTCATTTCTGTGTTGTGTTTTATGAGTTGTTGAGAGAACAGAGAGTTTGTACAGGTAGATCCATCTGGCATCTGCTAATACCCTGCACAAGCACACGTAGCTAAAAGCAACATGGAAGCCCTGGCAGCTCTTCTTCTGTTGTTTTCTACTGTTAACGTAGTTCAGAGAAGGTTTATCTCCCACTAAAGCAGGTATATGACACTTCAGAAGACATACTGTGGACCTACATCTCCAAAACAAGTGCATGTGTCAGCTGTGGTCCCACATGCAAGACTGGCTATTGCATCTCCTACAGTATCCACCATGTGGGTGGAATATTACAGGAATGTAAGGATGCTTTTAACCCCGTGGTTTGAATAACATGCCTGTCAGCCCATTAATAAAAAGGGGTTTGCCTGTGATAGACTGAGAAGTGGTGGTGCCACATGCTGCTGTGCAGACCTTACACCTGTTCACATTTATTCATCGGTGACCCTCGAGAAGGCTTTCTATTTTTTATCCTCCACAATGTTCATCTTTCTGCGTTTGGAAATGAGGATCCCATTAACCTCTTCTAGCCTTGATGTTGGATTGAGTTGTATAAATATTGTTTGCAAGCAGCGGGTGTGCTCAGAGAGGTGCTGGATGTGCTCGGTCTGCAGAATAGACCTGGACGAAGAGCAATGAAAGCCAAACAATGAGGCAAGAGGAGGGGGAGTGACTCGGGGACATCTTCTGCTGGGTTTGAGTTCCACTGGCGGATTTGGATATCATTGGTTTTCCCTGACACTAAACTGCCATGTGCTGGGGAATGTCCTGAGCACTTGGGCATACCATGGCAGATCCCCTTCCCACTGAAATTCCTCTCTTTCGTATAGTTTTTTAAACTATATATTGTTAACTATAAATCAGAACGTGCCATCTTTGCCGGATTTCAAAGCTGTCTCCCTTCCTTTTAATTTTCTTTGCACTGATGCATATTCAATTATGTTTAAAAAATGCATAATTTCACCACGAAAATCTACAGGTCTGGTACCAAAAATCTTCTGCTGCTTCATGATATTCCTGTGCAGCAGAAACCAGGGAGAGGGTTATTAAAACCAATTTCTTTGCCTCAACCTCTGATTAGTGGCTATAATGAGACAGAAGATGTCTCTTTTTTTCTAGACAAGAGAGTTTCTGACAGAAGCACTTAGGTGTGAGAGAGGTTTTACAGATGAGATTTCTGAAGTGGTTGAGATAGATGCAAAGTCCCTAAAGGACAAGGTTTACCTGCTATCACTTGCTTCAGTCTCACTGTGGGAATTTAGACACCTCCCTGCTCAGCCTCACAGTTGTGGTGTCTCCTGCCTTGCTGGTCCTTGTGCTGTACAGCAAATTGTTCCTCACGGATTAGTGAAGTCAAACTGCTTTGGACAAGTGCATTCCCATGTTTCAGAGGTGGGTCAGGTACTTTATTCTGCACTGCAGAATGAGTAAACAACCTTACTGGACTCCCAGTCTCACCCCATGTCATTTAAGCAACCTTCACACTTAAAATTATATTTGATGTCCATAAAGTTTAGAGACAAAGGGTGGTCAAAAATAGAATTGTCGTGCCTCTCAAAGAATTTTCTGACCTGCCCGATTCTTAATTCTATTTCTTTTGAAAAATTGATGTTGAATTGCTTTTTTGGTTTTCAGTTGGAGTTTGAGTTGTTTTTTTTGGAGTCTTTTGCATTGACTAAACTAACTCTGCAGCTGATCGTGTTTGGCATGTTTCAGTCTCAGCAGTCCAAAAAGCAGCTTTTCATCAACAGAACTATGCAGCACAGGGTTTATTGTCTCTCATTCAAAGCACATCACAGGCAGGTCTGTGTTTCTGTTTGATGAACACCAAAAGACCCAGCATTCAGGCCTGCCAAGGTGAATCACACAGGCATGGCAAGACCTGAATCACACTGGGGTTGCAGGACCGAGATGCAGCTATTTTTCCCTTTTTCACTTCAATCCCCACCATTTACCCACCTACCTCCAATTTACCCTTTTGGCAGGAACTGCATCTCTCTATTTTACCCCGCATATTACTTTCAAATATGGTATGAAATAAAAGCCAGGGTCCAAATTTACTGTGAAGATCTTTGCTAGCTATTTTTTAGCCTCTCATTCCTTCTCTGCCATGCCACTGTAAAATCGTAGGCTAAGGACAAGTTTCATTTCATCCTTTCTATTATTTGCTGAAATAAGTGTCTAAGTGTTAAAGGAAAGCACTAAAATCTAGGTTATTTCCTTACAGAACATGTAGATTCAGCATCATGGCTTCATATTAATAACAACTGAATGGCTAAATCCCTGCAAACTGGGATAAAAGTTTGCTCCTAGGGATCCAGCAAACACACTTAAACCATTGAATTATCTTAATTCTCAAATAGCCTTCCAGCAGTACCACGGGGCCAGGCTACACTTTGCGTTATTGTGCTGTATCTGGAATTTTGAGGCCATTCCAGAGACAGAGAGGCACAATGAAAAGCAGAGTTGGCCAAACATGTGAAGACTTGACGTATAAAAGGATTAACAGATGCTAATGTTCTACATTTTTCTGCAGCAATAATGTAAGTACAGACAGCACCCAGAGCAAAGCAGAAAGGAAAAGATTGCATGTAGGAGGGACAGCTATAATACTGGGTGGTAGTAAATTTTGCAAAAGGCAACTGTTGAACAGATGTTACCGGCACATGGAAAATCTAGTAAGTAAATGATTTGCAATTCACTGGTCCAGTGAGGAAAAATGACTTATTTTAATCTAAAATGAAAACTTTCATTTTGTCCAGAGAAATGGACTCTCTAAAATCACAAAGGAAGACTGATAATAATTGAAGGTTGGACTAAACTCCTCTTCAATCTGAAAATAAATATCTTGGAAACAGAAGGCATTGAGTCATTTCATTTGCAAATACATTGATAGGAAATATTTAAACTTTTAGAAAAATAGTTTGGTTGTTTTTTTTTTTTTCTAGGCCAAATAGTTTGTTCAAAATGAAACGACGGTAGATCTTGCTGATGTAGAGAAAAGTGTTGCCAATGCCACTTTAACCCAAGCTCTGTTCACCCAAAACGCGGTCCTGAGGGCACACGTATCATTTGGTTTGCTCCAAGGAGCACAGTCTCTGCTTTTGTTTTCCCTATCTCAACTGCCTTCATTCACACAAACTGCTCTGTATGATAAGCCCTTATTTTTTATTCTTTCTATTCTGACTGCAGGACAGCCAGACCCAAAACACAGGTCTCCTGCAAGACGCCCATCACGTTACAATCTGGAAGTTACACAGCTCCTATTGCTCCGGAAAGCAACGCATGCACACAGCATAAATATATAGGAGAATGAAGTATGTCTTGGCATGGCACTTTTCCCAGGCCTGATTACCCAGTGTAAAGAGCACAGAGGCATTTTGGCATGAGCAATGCTGAAAAGACGGTCAGCCTACTGCTTTTTGTGATAATCCTTCTTATCTCTAAACTATTGCTACAACATCTGCATGGGAACACGAGGCAGGGAAAATGCTTTGGTCTCTCGACGGTCCTTCTATAATAGAGGTATTTCCCTGTCCTCCACCTCAAACAAGGATGTCTAATTCTGATTTATCTGCCATACTGTAGCAATGGGAGCATACTGTAGCCTCATAAATGAATGACTCCCCTAGTTATGCATCCAGAACACTCTGGATTCATGTCACCTGCAATATTTTTACATATTTCTTCAACAGTAAGACACAGTTTTCATCTTCATCTGTCCTGAGAGACAACTGCCTTTATGAAATTTTGTATCCTTTTAGGCCACAATTTTTCTTAGCCATGATGTAAATTTGTTTGTTTCTAGGAACACTGATCTGTCATTACAGTCTCAACTGCTGATATACACGTGCGTCTGACTTGAAGCAGTCATCTGAACCAGCTAATTTCTGTATTTCTCTCAAACTCGTTACTTGATATTTGTTACTTATTCATTATGACTCCTTGACTACAAAGAGGACATCAAAGCTGAATATATCTCTTTAATCAGGGACCAAAAACATTATCACTCTGATCATAGGATTGCAGCTTTCATATTTTCTTCTCAGACCTATTCTTGGAATGTGTCCCATCATTTAAAATCCTCTTCTAAGGTAGGAAAAATGACCTTTTCTCTTTCAAGGCAAACCTTTTCTTAAGATCATCCACGGACTTCATGGGTATATGCCAAGAATGACATAGATTTTTATACAGATTGAATCTTATTTGCAATAATAATTTGCAGTAATTTTGCATAGCCAAAATCCTTTCAAAGATTTCTTACAGCAGCAGGTTATTTTGGTGGTGATTTCATGAGAAATGGCAGTCCACCTCTTTGCAAAAGACTCTGCAAATAGTCATTAAGCTAAGTCTCCTTTCCCATGAGAATAGGATGTAAACAAATGAAAGGTGATCACATTTGTGTGTTCATATGGTATCTGTGGAGACAGTGGAAGAGTCTGCTTTTCAGCCTTTTTTAAAGATAGGTATATATATGTATAATAGCTAAAATAAGAGTTGATTTTTTTTTCTGCCAGACCAAGTAGGAGTTGGAGCTGTAAACAAATAACACTCAGACTAAAGAGAATAAACAAAACCATTAATCATTTCTTCTGGCCCAAGCAAAATGAACACTACAACTGAGTTAGCCCCTCTTACACTGGCAGGGTTAAAAAACCCTGTCTGAGACAACACCCTGAAGGAGAAGGAGAAAGAAATACATTGGGGAAAACAGATTGCCTGTCCCTGTTGTCCTGACATCTAGCCTGGGCCAGGAGCAAGGAACTATGAGGCACTTGAGCAAGGCAACAGAAAGTCATAGCAGACAGGGCAGGAAAGGACTGGGGAAGGTCATGTAATCCACCCACACTCAGCAACGCGCACCAGGGATTACACACTATCCCATTTTCCACACGTGGGATAACATTTGTGAACTTTAGAGACGCAACCGTGGCTTGGTCTCCGCTCTTAGCAGCGTGTTGGTTTGAAGCAGAGCTCATCTTTCTGAGCAGTTCCCAGAAATTCCCTGTAAACTTTGCAAATCCTTTTGCTGCGGGCCTCAGGTGATGCTGCAGGGGAATACCTGCAGGGTCCCTCTGGGGAGAGGGCTCCGAGAGGTCCCCCGTTGCTCAACAGCAAGGGGGAGCTTGTTCACACCCTCGTCTATTTAGAGCTTGGCATGGACGTTACATGCTTGTTTTACTCTCTGCCTGCTAACAACTTGCCCCTGAGTATTTGGAATCAGTATAAAGTGAATAGAGTGAGATACCATATGTTAATTCCAGTATGCTTTTTGGCTGATAAAAGTGAAAAGTATAAGCTCTTTGTGAGATTATTGCATAGAAATGAGTTAAGGTAATTGCATGGATAAGCTAGGAAAGCAGTAGCTTTACCCATTAAGATTTTATCTAAATAATCCAAATGTTATGAAGGAGGAAAAACATAAGTAGAAGGTTGGGTAGCAAGATCAAACTACCTAAAACTCTGATCTCTCTTCATGCAGAGATTTTGAATGTTAAACTTTTTAGCATATCTAAGAGATGATTCATACGTGGTGGCACATCAGAACTGTTACTTACTCTCTTGCTTGTGTAGAGATACATATTCTGCTACTGCACATATTTCAGGGAAAAAAATATAAGTGGCAAGGGAAGGGATGTTGTTCCTTGGTGTAGTTGTTCTCTTGCTGCCTCATACTATGAAATAAACTCCAAATTTCCCAATAGAAACAGACTGAAATTATGAAGAATAAGATTGACTGAAATGGATGACAGTGTTTAAAAAATGTTAGCTAGTATTGATGTTTTGGAGAAAAAAAAAACACTCTGAGAATGCTGCCCCGCGGAGGTGATTGATACAGCTGCCACAGGGGCCCGTGTCGCGCTGGATAAGTCACTCCAGCCATGTCAGAGGTGATCATTACTTTTGTGCTCTTTGTTTTCTGGGTGCCTGACTGACGACCCTGATATGCAGAAATATGAGGCACTTAAAACCTAGCTGCTACTGAAATCTCGATGTCGGGGTTGGCTGCGAGCTTTCTGATGAAAAATTTTTCAGTTGGAAAATGTTGACTTGCCACAGCTGAGATTTTCACAGAAGCGTGTTTTTTCCATTGAAGTTACCATTGGGTGATTTTTAGTATGGAACTGATGCAAGGAAAAAAAAAAAAAAAGAAAAGAAAAGGGAGGAAGCTCTGTGTTCTAGAATAATCAAAGCACATGAGAGACCACAAAATGAGAGGCTTGGGCTCTGCTCTGAGCCTGCCCCTGCAAAACTTCCCAAATTAGTGCTGTTATCTCCTGGGCTGATGGCCATCACAGGATCGGTGATGGGGAGAAGGGATGGAGGAGAGGATTGTTCTCCCTTTTCCTTTCTTTCTAAGTCCTTTTGCTAAACATTTCAAAGGGGTTTTGTTTCATTTCAGTATGAAAGAGTAAAAAAATATCTCTGTACTTTTCATGGAAGGGGAGAGAGGCTCCATACCTGGGCTCCCCTTTGGGCAGGTCTGGGTTCAGAGATCAGAGACCTCAGCAGTTGAGACACTTTCAGCCCCATTTCCCTGTCTCTGAAACCATTAACTTGTTGCCCTGAAGATGCTGGTGAAGTCTGGATACATCACCCCTCACAGTTGCCTTTTACTTAGCAACCATCAGAGAAGGAGATTGGCTCACATGGTGCAATTAGTTCTTTCCCGTCACCTTATTTTCCCCTTTTCTGAGGCAGGGTTTAATACTGCTAGGCCACCCACCTGTGGGGTTTGCCTATCCCCTTCTCAGCTCCAGGTGAAGGAGGTTTTGTGGACACCAATCTCCCCAGACAAGGTGGCCCCACCACTTAACCCTCTCATGGTTATAAAATGTCCAGCCTTCCCCTCTGCAAAGGTCAAGCTGATTTCTCTCTTTCTCTGCCATTCCTGGATTTGGGGAACAGCTGATAGCTGTCCTCTCTACTCTCCATATTTGAAGACTAAATGCAACCCCCTTCCATGCTCTCTTCTCTAAGGTAAGCCTATTTCTTTTAACTTTCCTTACAGGTCATGTTTCCAGGCCCTTTGTTAACTTTGCTGTTCTCTTTTTGAACTGCCCCTAATTTGTCTAGTTTTATTTAAGTCTGGTGATCAAAATTAGACATAAGACTCTAGCTGTGGCCTCTCAAGTCCAAGGGCACAGGTCTAGTGAGTTGCCGTGCTTTATGTGTGCTACCCTTAGTAAAAAAAAATTATTCTTGTTAATTTTTCCTACTATATGAGCTGTGAGTCAATAGGATTCTGTGTTGAAGGTAGTCTGGTTATTTTGTAGGTTCTCAAATCATACTTTCTTCACTTTTTGGTGTTAAGTACTGAATTTGAGTGTCTGTCTTTACCTTCTTTGGATCTCAGAGATTCTCCATAAACATTTGAAGATAGTTTTTAATGATTCAAATAATGATTTGGGTACTACTCAAGGTGGATTCAGCAGTGACTGACAACCTGGATATATGTGGTTTTAGCTGTTTCTCTTCTTTTTGTGCCTTATGTGCCTATTACTGTCTTGAAATTAACTGTGCCAAATATCTGATTGTAATTAAATTTCTCTGAGAACACTGAAGCAACAAAGACTGTGAATGCATTTGTATTCCCTATGTCATTTTACCTGCTCTCCTTCCCTGTTAATGGACACATACTACTTTCCTTTGCTGTGATAACACTAACAGTATTTGCCCTTCACCCCAGAAAGGCTGTGAAAGTAAATTAATGGCAGCACATTAAGCACCTAGTTACTATAATAAAGAAGGAAAAAAAGCCTATCAGGAAATGAATGGCACTTCTAAGATAGTTTTCTGCTACTTTGTGGCATACGCACATTAAAGCCACGTGCTCACAAATAAAAACAACGTGAAAAATTGGCTCGCCACTCGGTAACGGGGTGCCATCCACCCTGGGCACTGAAGGAAGTGCCAGTCCTTGAGCACATCACTCTGTGGTCATGCCACAGAGACTGGATTAGAATTTGCAAGCGCAAGGAGCAAATTAAGGCAGCACAACCAACCTCAGCTCTGGGCTTTCCTGCTTGTGAGTGCTTCCCGTCACAACTTTGTGTGTCCGTAGGTGGAATGTGAAATCTAGTGTCTGATGACTGCGGTCTTGCTGTCTTCTTGAAACATTCCATGATGGTAACTGTGACTTGCACAATTTTTTGTGAGGGCATGCAATGATGTAAACGGTCAGTGGAAATTATTCTGAAGTGAGCTCAGGCCTCGGGCTGAAACAGTGCCACAAAAAACTGAAATAGCACCACGAAGATGGCCAGAAAAAAGTGATGTTTGCAAGCTTTCTGTTCCCCCAACATATTTGCTTGAGATTGCTGGGCACCAAATGGCAACCTGACATGAGGTGACCCATAGCCTCTGCACCAAACTGCAGAAGTTTCTAATGATTTTTTATGGATCATTTCTTCCTTAGAGAGCACTACAGTGCTGATACCCTATTGCCCTATGGCTCATATAACCAGTTGTTTTGTGACTTGTATCTAGCATCCTTCTACCCAGCGGGAACAATTTAGAGTAGACTATGTTGTCTTTATAGTAATTAGGATTTCCTACAAAAATGATTCTTACCTGGTGGGATGTAGCCAAATTAAGACATTATTTTCTGCTGAAGAAGTGTAAACAATCACCAGAGTGGGTCCAGAGCTGACCCCAGTTTTCTCCAAAATATTCCTTTTTCTTTTATTATTTTTTTTCCTCCTGTTGTCCAATCTGGCTGCTGTTGATTTTACTCACAGGCTGTCAGCTGACCTCATTGCCCACAACTAACTGTAAAATTAATTAAACATGCTTCTCTCCATGCATGCTCGCTAAACAGGTTGTCCATTCCAGCACTAGTTAGGGCAGCATTGGCAGCAATATTAACATGAAATATCTACATACAGGGCATGAAAATTTTGCACTCTGCCTGCTGTACAAATCATCCTCTCCTTGTCCAATATGTGTAGCCTTTTGTCTCCTGTGTCCTTTCGACTTAATTTTAGTTTGCCCTCTACTTTCACCTCCATTACTGTGTTATACATGGGCAGTTGGCTATGTGACTTAATCATATCAGCCTCCTCCTGCTGTTTTACTTCAATCATCTCCAACCTTTCTCCACTGAGCTGACAACAATACTTTCTCCTGTGCCATGGAAAACATGATCTAAAACAATATGATAGTGTTAGACTTCTGCATGCATAATTTCAATAACATCCCATGTAACAAGTCACCTGGCTGTGTTTTTTTTTTTTAAATGAAATTGCCCTTGTTATCAGCCTGTTTTCATCCAGTTATCACAAAAGGATTGCTCACAGCATGAGCCGTGCCAGACATTTCAGTATCTCTGTCAGGAAGTCAGTAAAGGTAATAAAAAGGGGCACATGCGGACAAATCTTTGGAAATACAACATTTAAGAGCAGTGATGCTGCTGATAGCTGAGAGCTTTCAGTCATTTTGCAGAACATTAAGAAAACAAGCAACTAAACCTCCAAAGCAACTCTAAAGTTTCCAGCTTTATTTTTCATTTTAAGGTCTTCTGCTTGCAGAACCTTCTCCTCAATAAGAATAACAGAAATCTCAGCAAGGCAAGTGCAATCACTCCTCTGGGCCTGTAAGGCTGGGGATGAGCCCACTGTCATGGCTCCATGGAGGAAGCACAGAATGGGGTTGAGAAATGCCTCCTGCTCCCACTGCCCCCCTTAGCTATGGGGGTGAGCCCTCCTGCCTCTGCCAGGAAAGGTGCTTTCTTGTCTCAGTCCCCTCCTGTCCCAATAAGGAAGGGATGGCTATCCCATGCACACAAGTGGACGCTGAGATCATCTGTTGGTTTTTTTGCCTACATGTTTCTCTCCTGAAAAAAACTTTTTTTGCAAAGTCAATTGGCAATTTCTACATCATTATGAAGCTTTCCTGGCACTGCATCTGCTGATTGATGGCCATGAAAATGCAGCATATTTCATTTTCTTTTTCTAGACGTGAAGCCAGCTGCTAATGGCTTTCTCAGGGTGAAGCTGGCAGCTGCAGGATCAGGTCTCAAGGCTCTGAAATGTACATTTGCAGGAGAGCCACCTGGGCTTTTGGCTGGTCATTACTGCTCACTAGAAGTGATCTAAGCAAAAATGGGTGCTGAGCCTGGCTGTAAATTCTGGGGTTTGAGTTGGGAAACCACAGTCATTAGCATCAGATGGACGTGATCTCAAAATCTTTCTGCAATTAAAACTTCCCTCTCCTGTTTCCAAAACCACATTAAGTCCCATGATCTAACAGTTGACATTTATTTAGTTTTATTCATCTGCCTCTTCAAGTCAAATATGGAAACTAAGACATGAGTATTACCCTCTTTATGTTAATTGTGAATCTTTGCTGAAGACTGAAATAAAATGTGAACAGCAGTGCGTCACTGGGCTGAGTGAGAGCAAGACTGTGGCCCTCTACAGACACCAAACAGCAACAAGTAATCATCTCATACAGGGCTTGGATAAAATAAGTATCCAGATACTTGTTCCTTCCACTCTAGCAAAAGGCCATGTGATTCCAACACGCCTACGTTTTGCTTGACCTTCCTGTATTTCACGTGCAGCAAAGGGCAGGGGACCATTGGCTGAGGCCATCTGGGCCATGGGATTGCTGTCCTGCTCCTTCGGGCCCATGCAGCGTTTTCATAAAATCTCTCTGTGACTACATGAAGGATTGAGTCCTTCCTAGACGTGTAGATGGCATGTTCTTCTGGGAGGTGGAGGCAGGAAAGACATGTTGGCTTTGGAGTTCCAAAGCTAAGTTCCTGTTCCTCACCAGGAACCAAGCTCGATGCCTTATCTCCCCGAGGGAAAGACAGGCTCACTGGGATGCCCAGCAAACAAAAAGGAAGAGTTGTGAAGAAATTCACTGTCAGTTTTCGCAAGCTGCTGTTGGGCGGGAAGCAGGCTGGTCTGCATTTGCATTTACATTTTTGGAGTGTTTCACAGCAACTTAAATGGGAAAGAGCAATGCAGAAGCGATTGGTTATGTGGGAATTCCTGAGAGCAGCAAGAGAACTTCATAATTGCCCCAAAATCATGCAAGCACAAATTTTGCATTGTTGGCCACTGTATCCTCAGAGGGAATTGACCTTGACACACACTTGACCAATTTTAAACAGGAGAAAGAGGTTCCATAAGCAGAAATACTGTAAATCAGAACCTCCCTTCCAGGTAGGAAAGTCCTGTTTGCATGATTTCTAATCTATATGATCAACTAAAAGCACTCATAATTAAGAGGCTGAAAAGTGGGCCCAGAGTGTATATCCCTTTCCCCTGTGAGGCTCTGCAGGTGGAAGGCTCTCTCATCAGCATGTGCCACAGAGGCTTTAGATAAGGAACTGGTGAAGAATAGCTGAGCAGTGAAAGCTATTATCTCAAAAGACTGATATTTACTGGATTCCTGCTTTTTACCTTTCTAGCTGAGTCACAAAATTTCCTTTGTTGCTGCACATTCGTTTTCCTCCTTTCTCTAACAAACACTATTGAATTGAGTATGCACACTTCTTACATACTGTTATCTAGAATTATCTCAAAAAACCCTTTTAAGCCCTGTTCACATACAAATGGGACTTGAATACTTCCAGGGCAGAGCAGTACATTAGCAAGCCTGAGAATGAACAATAGAATTGGGTCAATAAAAGAAGGATATTCTATCTGATCACAAGGTGATTGTTTCCACTGTCATGTGAAAAGCTACTTTCAGTGCTGAAAATGCAGTAAAGCAAGAGTTAAATTAATGCAACACTATAGACCTCATTTGGATCCCTGTGTTTATGTTCAGATTTCTGCAAGAGGAGGAAATGGCTATTAGGATAATCAGGGGAATGAAGAGCTTGCTTTTGTAAGTAAAGATTAAAATTAATTTGCTTAGCCTAGCCAAAGGGAGACTGAGGGCATGTGACATGTTGTTGGTACAATCCGAAGGAGAAAGGGAACTCTGCAGGCTAAGGGAGAACGCTGTTGTGAGAACATCTGCCTTAGGACAACATCCATGAACATTAGGGTTGTAAATAGGAAATTTTTTACCTACTGAAAGGTAAAGGTCTATGTGACTCAAGCAAAATATCTATTTCTAAGATGTATTTGCTGCCTCTACAGCAAGGAGTCCTGGACTGATGACAGGGTTCATATAGGAGGGGCTTTCATCATGTAGCTGAAAGAGCTCTGCATGTTTGTATTTTCCAAATCCTCTTTCAAGTAGATCTTCTCAGGTCCTGGACATGACCCAAACAAGTCCTCTTCTGTGTAGCATGCAGAAAGCCAAAGATACTCCAACCACACTGGCTGGACCGACAGCTCCAGCAGACCATCTCCCTTTCTTTTGTGGATGTAACACCAGAAAAAGTTTCAAGAGACTGAAAATGAGTGTGATGCATGCACCCCACCATGTTACTTGAGTATATTTGATGAAGGAAAATATCTGCATTTTACTGCAGCTACTGAAGCAGCAAAGCTGAAAGGTTCTGGTTCAGATGAGAAAGCTTTGAAAGTTTTGAAATGCTATCCTTGCCCTCACCCACTACAAATTTGATTTAATGCTCACAGGCCACAGTATTGTTTATAATATTTCACTTTTTGATAAAAAAATTTTGAAAATTATTATCTATTTTTTTATTTTCTCATCAATTATTGAATTATTGTTGGGTATTTTTTAATATATTCACCATCTTATCATAAATATCTCGGAATATAAAAATGTCTGATTTGTAGACTCTCACTGTGCATAAATTAGGCTGGATTTATGAGACTTACGGTCTGTTCTTCCTCAGTTCTTTGGAGGGCTTTGTGAATGTGCAATGAGAGCTCTTACTTCTTATTATGGAATTTTATTGCTACTGCGTAACTGGGTTAATATAAGAAGTATAAATAGGGATATGCATTTCCCTGTAAGACATTTTAATATGGAGAAGAGCATCTGAAGTTCAAAAAATATGAACTGAAGTACAGACTGTATATCTTACCCTGTAAATGGGAAGAGAAACCATTTCAAATGCTGAAGACAGAATGGAGTACATGGGAGTTGTCCCCTAGGAAAGGTAAAAACATAATCAGATTTTTTTAAGCCATCCTGCTCTACTCTGCCACTACATTTTAGTGATCATCCTAAAATGCTGCAGTTGCCACCTGTCACCTGCTGGTCTCCAGCACAAACTTTCGTAAAGGGAAAGAAAGGGTGTAGAAAAGCAGGAGAAGCTGGAAAGGTCTAACAGGCAGGATATTTTGCCATTCAAATAATTCCTCTTCTTTTTGGTCTACAGGAACTTGGCTGATGTTAGTTGATGTAGACGGAGACCCAGACAATAATCATGTCCTACTTGAGACACATAAAGTATTCTAAGTATAGAATAAAACTTAAATCCTTGCACTGTCTCTCCTGTGCAGGGGCAGAAAAAAAAAAAACAAACAAAAACCTTATTCATGCCTGTGCTATCTTCTCATCCTTAACATACTTCAATGGTATTTTAATAGCATTAAGTCCACAAGGGTACAGGCAATGTCCATGGACACAAATGAAGGGAAGGCAGAAGGCTGCTGCCAGCAGATGAGGACAGAGCCAGCACAGCTGTGCCTAAAGAGATAGCCACCAAAAGACAGAACAGCTGGAAAATAAAAAAAAAAAGAGGTTTTAAACCAAGGACACACAGACTGGCTTAGCTGAGAGAAACAGGTGTCAGGTCTGGAGAGATGAGATTGCCCCACAGGCTGCAGGAGCCCTCACCGAGGGCTGACCCCAGGGAAGGAGCAGTAATGGGAGATGGAAAGGAGAAGGAGGAGTTTGTGCTTCCTATAGGTTGGGGGAAACACCTCCTGAGTGGCCCTGCAACCGTTGGGCTGTAGCAGCAGAGGGCCATGGGGAAGGGGTTTGGCACGATATACTGTCTTGGGTTTACTTCAAAGCAGCAAGGACTGATGGAAACTGGCACGAGGCCACTGCTACCAAAAGAACCACCACTGCTCTCAGTCCTCCCAGGCAGATTTCCTCCTTCTGCTGACAATAGGATTTGCTGTGGTTTTCTGTGGGGAAAAAGATGAGGATAAGTTCACAGGCAGGCTGACTGAAAAGCTCAATGAACAGGTATTCTAAATGCAATGGGAAATTTATTTAAAAGGTTAAAAATCACACTAGTCTAGAGCAAAACCATGATTTCCCATTGTTGATCGTTGCTGTAGCCATCTTTGCTGTGTGGTGTCAGACATGGAGCTCTTGGGTTCCTGCTATATTATGTTTCTCTGTGAAATTCAGTCAGATTAATGACTTTGGGGTCACTTGAGATTTACATAATTTATATCGATGACTTGCTGTTTAAAGTGTTTTACAAAATCAGGAAATAAATTGTAGGTTTTATGAAAATATCATAATTAAAAATTTACGTGTACTAACTGCTGGCTTCAGGAGTGTGTGTGAAGTTCAAGTATGATGGATTGTTTTGCTCAATGAAAACTATAAAAAACCAGGAGAAACTTATGATGATAAAAAGCGGGTTTTTTTAGGTAGTTACATTATCAATCTTTATATTGAGCCAAATGCTGCTTGCATTTCTTGTGTACATATTTTATTGACTTCATTATGACCAGTTGTGGAAGGAGAACAGAATTTGTATTAGAATGAAGAAATATTATCACGTTCAAAATCAAAAAGTGTTCTTGAACCAAGTGTAAAACTTCAAAAGCCAGAAATAAAAATACTTGTTTTAGTTATGTCTTCACTACGACTTAATCACTCCAGAACTTAGTAAGCTGTGATAAATCTTTCTGCTATAAAAACAGACGGGAAATTTTCTTGTCTTACTCACATTAACAACCAAAATATTCAGATGGTGAACGTTGTGGGTTTTTTCCCCCAATAGTTTGATTGGAGGGAAGCAATGAAAAAATACACAACAGGAATCTGTGAAATCTAAGGCTGGTCTCGAAGGGTTTTTTTTTTTAATGAAAATGGGTTTAAGGACAGCTGTTACAATGCAAAAAACGAGCCAAATGGCTCTCTGACTGGTATATTCCCAGTGAAAATCAATGGAGTTGGACAGCACAAAGTGTCTTGAATTTAACCTGGTATTACAGGGTCCATATCATGAGTGTAAGAAATTAGACACACTCTTTCATTTCATTTCATTTGCTATCAAACCAAAACTCAACTGTTTGAGTAGGGTACTGAGATGAGTAAAAGCCCTGCTAAAAATGTATAGTTCTACCTTGACCCTACAACTAGACATGAAGCAAAAAATTATGTCCTACCCCTTCCCCTGGAAGAAGGGTGCTGGGGGAGGCAAAATGTCCAAGCTCCTGCTGTCACCTGCGAAAAGATGGAGCAGAAGCTAGAGACTAGAAACAGGAGATGTTGGGTTGAGGTGGCCTCTGGGCAGGGTGGGAGGAAAGCAGAGTCCTGGCACAGTGATGGGTGGCACGGTCACACCAAAACATCTTGCTAAAGCTCATATTACTATTATTAAGTCAAGAGGAATGAATCAGGTGGACAAATGCCTCATATTTGTACAAGATATGCTGTACAGTTGCAGAAGCAGGGCAGCACTAGCTGGAGGCTTGTTCTTTTTGAGCCAAACCTTTCCTATAATGCAGCCGTGTATGCACAGCAAGGAGCACTCTGTCATGATGAAATTACATGTTCAACAAGCTACGCCTCGCAGCCATATAATATAATGGCTGTGCGAACAGGGAGAGAGACATCTTTCTGATGCACCTTCATGAAATGGGCTTGAAATAAGTTTTGATCTATGATAATAAAAATGACATTCCACTTAATGGCCGCTTTTTCCCTAGTTTTGCAGCCCAACCCTGGTTTGCTCCACTGTCTTACCTCCCTGAGAGCCCTCAGAGAAGCCAGAACAGGACATGAGTTTCTGTGAATAACAAATCTGGGAGCACGAGGCAAAAAGAAAAGCCTGGGAAGATAGACCTAGAGCTTCTTGAGGGTAACCACATAGTGTAAGTGGTGTATTAAACCCAAGAGACGGATTTTTAGGCAGTGGTTGTCCTACAAATGCTCTTCTGCTCTTTGGTGCTGTCTGTTATTGTCAGCTCGCACGTTCCTTTGCAGCTTCACTTGGGCTTCAAATTAACAATCACACACTGATAAGTTTTCTGGGCCTTATTTCACAGCTCCCTGAATTATGGGCTAGTGGCAAAATCCCATTGATAAAATCTTCCAGATGCCTTATCTGAGTTTCAGAAATAAATAAGTTGTTGGATTCACTCTTGAACTCTTTCACAAAACAGATCACTAGGGGTCACCAGAAAGAAGCAAAACTTTGTATTTAATCTGGAATGCTCATAAACTTATATAGTGTTTTTCAGCTAATCTTTTAAAAGGGATAATTTAGTTTTCAAAAACCAAGACAAATTATTTTTCTACAGATGACAGGTATTTCCTACTAATGAAAATGCCATTATAGAAGGTCTGTGTTATAAAGAGGAAAAAAAAGGCTTGTGTGCAATTTCTTGCTCACATAATTGCATGCTGATACTGAAAAGACACTGATTTGAAATTTTACTCCAAGCTAAAATAAGAAGCTTGTTCTTATGGTTCAGTAACCTGTGTTAGAATACTGGGTAGTATAGCAGTATGAATTTAAATTTTTCAATTGGCCTTAAACAAAGCAGTAATGACTTGTTTTTGGTAAAAAAATCACTGCAATATCTTTTAAGTTTGTAATTGTAGAAATATAGATCAGTTTTCCAGAATTTGTTCTAGCTCTATGCTTTCAAATCTTAAAAAATATATTGCATGAGGTGATGAGAGGTTTATCCAAGGATGCTTGAAAGGACAGCCTGCTCAAGTAGACAGAAGAATACTTTGGTATACTTTGGGAGAAAAGAACAAGGACAGCACGGGTGGAGTTCAGTGGGGATTTAAGGAAGAATGTGGCTCAGCACTATTTTATTGCTTTTCTATTCATTCTTAGTGCTGAGCAAAGGCAAAGTTTCCCTGTGAGTACTCAGCCAATGGTCAGTTTGACTTCAATGAAAACTGAGAACAAGAAACACCTCATTTACCAAAATACATATATTTCTGTGTTTTCCTAGTGCTTTGATGGCTGTCACGGGAGCAGCCAGTGTCTCTCAGGGGTGCTTGGATGAGGTGAGGGCAGAGATCTGTCTGCACCCAGAAAAGCTGCATAGTTCATACCCCTGCCAGGGCACAGTCATGCAGATTCTTCTCTGCTTTCTTCTCCTCCTTCAGCCTAGGTAAAACTGACATTGTTTCCCTCCTCCCTTCTTGAATGTATATATTTTACAGCTAACAAAAAGGCTCAGGAAATATAACTGTCCCTTGTATTGATTTTGCTTTTATATAAGTGCCTTTTCCCCAAATGGATGCCAGAATGCACTCTTAAAAATCAAACTATATAGAACAATAATTTCTACCAGAATGGAAAAACATGGCAGCAGCTTAACGGTGCACTTTAGCACTAGACAACACTTTAGGAAATGAAGGTGGCTTTAAGGAGCAGGAATAATCCTGTGGCCCTGAAGAAGCTATTAGATGTGGGTATGGAGCGAGACCCAGTGCAGCTTCTCTCTCCCCCCACTGCGGGCACTGGATGTGGGGGGGACAGCCTCATCTGCCCCTGCTCAAACCCTCTGATATTAGAGAATGGGTGTTTCCAGGCATATTTTACAGGCTGAAATATTGTTTAAGCTATAAGGGCTCTTAAGACTATCAGATTTTAGGTCATGTAA
>JAOTQQ010000079.1:5976363-6044739 GCA_026546715.1 Gallinago undulata | reverse complement strand
ATGTATTTTAGAACTTGAAGAATGAGTTGCAAGTACATTGGGGTAAGAAATAGTCTCCTCTTCAGTTTCCTTGTATTTCTTGCAAAAGAGAAACAAGGAATTAATTAGATTTCCCCTTGTTTATGTCTTTGTTGCTAGCTCTAATTTTAACATCTAATAAAAGAACAGAGCAAATGGCTCTGTGAATTTTTATATATTTTTTTCTCTAGCCCATTAAGAAAACAACAGAGCTGATGATATGGTAGCCTGAGTGAATCAAAGTATCTATGCTGTGTTATTGAGGGAGGCTGAGTCACAGTCAACTAATTTTATAGCATGCCCATAGTTGATTATAAAGTAAATAATTGGAGGAAAGGGACAAAGAAGGCTATTAAAAATAATCTCTGAAAGATGTTTCCAAATCTGCAAGTTCTGGTAGCTGGACCAGAGCAACAAATAACATATATGTCTAATGCAGTGAGGTCTAATAATGCTACTTCTAAAGAAATTTTTAAGTTATGAATTTAAAAAAAACACATTAATTTAGCTACTAAAAAGGCTAGTGACTAAGTTTTACCTCCCTTTTGTCTTTATATAGGTCTGTAGAAAATCAATGAGATAATATTCCATGAAAAGTTTGCATGACAGTAAAACATCAGAAAAATACAATTTTAAGCTGAGATAAGAAGCAGGTGGGAGCTGACAATACAGGATCCTTCCTGTTAAAGAAAGGCTTAGTTCAGATCCCAAGTCACTCTCCATATTTACCATCAGACACAATCTGGAGCTATTAATTCAGAAACTTTGAGAATCCCCTTGTCTCTGTATTGTCGTCTAGATATTTTCCACAGGCTTTTGTCTTCCGAGACAAATTAAATGTAACTTTTTAAAAACAAAAATTAAAAAAAAAAAAAAATTAAAAGAAATTAAGACTGTGAGCCTGGAATGGGAAATGATACGCCTTTTCTTATTAGCATAAAGAGGAAAATTTGGGGTGTCTACCAGTTCATGGAAAGTGCAAGAGCTACTGAGCTGATGAGGCAATAGCAAGGCAGCACATGAGGGACCATTTACTGAAACTGTCAACACACAAAGCTGTCAAGGGACAGTTGAGTTGTAAAATGCTCCAGCTACCACAGGAGATGCATTACATTACCACGGTATGCAGATAAATTGCTATCCAGTTCATGGAAGCTGCTTTGAGAACAAAATAGGGGGAATAAGATAAACTCGCTCTCAATCGACGAATTAATATAAAACCAGCAAAAGGAGAGGAGCGAGGAGCAGGCTTCTACAATCCCTCAACCATATTAGGCAATGAATTTTTTTCCCTTTCAATATGTAGAATATTCCCTTGTGTCTCCCTGTGGATGCCATGCAGTGTGAACACAGCAATCAAAGTAATAGACGTCAGAATAATCAAAATAATATGTGTCAGAAAGAAGCAAATGAGTACATAGATTCATTAAGTAAATCTCCTAAGAGCTTAACACACAAGTCTCTTTCCAGAAAAGCTGTACAAACAATTGCATTCACTAACACATGGCTTTACTGCTGTATCAAAGTCTGATGAAAAATATTCTTCCGACTAATTCACTTTGTTTTCAGATTTTTACTATAAATAATTTCTACTTAGGGCAAAACACATAGCGTAGCTGCCACAATAAAATTAATGAAGGTCATAACTGAAGGTAAAATACACTACTTAGAAGAAAGTGTAAGAATCATTAAATGAGCAATATATGCTGCCAACCAGGCATTAAGCACAATATCCATTTTTGTAGTGGACTGCGCATCAGCAATGTCCAACACTAAACCTCTGTCTGTGAGGTGACATGAAGAATGCTTTATCCAGGAAGAAAGTAACCAAAAAGTCAGAACAAACCTACAAAAGTCCAAGGAAACAAATTTGTAGATGATATCAGATGAACCAGTAACCTGGCTGCCTTGAGTACTTTTCCCAACAAGCTATTCAAAAGAGTACAGTACAAACCCAGTTAAAATACCCAAAACGACACTTCTCACAATATTCTCAGCTTTTTGAAGCAGCAAGTCTAGCTCACAAGAAAAATTGGAGGAAAACTATTGGAATGAAAGAGCCATTTCTGAAGCCAGAAACGTATTCTTAGGCTACAGAAGTGGTCTAGTGCAGGAAAGACTTTTCCTTCTTTTCTTCAACTAAATTTGTATGATGAAGTATATACAGCATTTTGAAATTGATTGGATCCTTTCCTGACTAAAATCAAAGGGAATTTGAATGAAATTTCAAATTTCAGTCCTCTAAAATATGTTAAGTAGCCTAGAACCCACCAACAACACTTTGTGTTCCCTTGAGTACATGTGTGTAGCCATTTCACTGCAGAGTTTACAAGGAAGATGAAGAAAGTTTCAGCATTTTTATTACCCTTCTCGTTACTATATTGGCTTTTGCTTCAGTTATGAGTTGTGCTGCCATTCATGGAGCTGGGTTGTGACTCGTGAGGCCTTGGTACAAATCTCAGCTCCACCAAAGGGTTTTCTACATGACCTTGGGCCACTTCACGTCTCCATCCCATCTGTAAAACAGAATGATGATGCTTCCTCTCTACAACAATTTGTCTTGTCAATTTAGGAACAAACACTGATTTGTCTTGACTACTTGCAGCTCCTATCGATTGCAAAGGAAGTTAGATGTACACAATGCTGCTTCGGGTTTGGCATTTGGAGACAAAATAACTTTGAGGAACTGGACCATTAAAGCAAACATTCTGGTCCTGAGTGTCCTATACTGTTATGAACAGTGTCTAATAAAATGATTCTCAATTGTAGTACAGCATAGAGTAATAAATAGCTGTTAAGGAATTTAGTGTACACGTTTGGCAGGTCAATGGGAAATAGGTAAACCCTTGAGAGCTGCAGTAGAAAGGCAACCTTCTCATACCAAATTTATTTTGTAAGCCTGTATAACTTTGAAAACAACTCTTAATTTTCTTTGGAAGATTGGAAGACAAATGTGTGAGCTAAAGTTATTTCTCTACCAAATTTCGAAGTCCTAAAATGCAGTAGTGACATCCTGATGCTGCTCGGGAGAGTCACAGCACATTCAGGTTAGATATTAGGAAATATTTCTTTACTGAAAGGGTTATCAGACATTGGAATGGGCTGCCCACAGAGGTGGTTGAGGCACCATCCCTGGAGGTATTCAAGAGACGAGCTAACATGGTGCTCAGGGATATGGATTAGTGTTGGGTTGGTGTTTTGTGTGGTGTGTGTGTGGTGGGGTTTTTTTTGGTGGTTTGTTTTTTTTTTTTATTATTGGTTGGACTAGATGATCTTAAAAGGTCCCTTCCAACCTAGGTGATTCTGTGATTCACTGGAAGGTGAACGAGGTTCCCTCATCCCCAGACTGCCTGATTCTGCCTTCCTTATGAAAGAACTATTCCTGCAGTAAGGATAACCCTGTTGTCTTTCAGATGAAAAAAGAGAGAAACAAAACAGTCATCAGCAAATAGAAATCCTTGTACAACCCCTGCTACCTGCTTTGCTTTGACTGCACATAATCAGATGAGGTCAGATTTCACTCTTAGTTCAAACAATACAAACTGGATTAATTCCAGACAATGAGGGCAATGGGGTTACTTGATGTTGACGAAAACTTAAATAAAAGGGAAATATATTAATCTGCCAACTGCTTTTGGTAGTTAAAAATAATAATGGGAAAGAAGCATGCTGTAAAGGTTGATCCTCTCCCTTTGGCAGTTGTTACTGTTCATTTGCCATAGCCAGGGCATCTCGGGTTTATTTTCTGCAGGGATGCATTCATCAGGGTGTTTTTCGTTTGCACCGTGCGATGTGTCTGTTGTGCTTTCCACAGAGCAAAGACATGGAGCCAGAACAATCCCACTGCAATTTCCAGTGTCATGGGAACGTCCCTGACCAAACCCACTCGTGGCCCGAGAGCTTGGTCCCTGCAAACTCTTTCCAGGCCAGCCACCCTGGAGCTTCCCTGGGGGTGTCTGCACCCCTGCTGTCCTGGGCTTGGGGACCCAGAGAGTGGCAGGAGCCCTGGGGCTCCGGGAGGTTTGCTGGGGACCTGGGTGGCACAGCTGAGGTCTGACCGAGGGACAGGATGGTCATCTGCAGTAGGGAGGGACATGAAGCAGGTGGGAAAGCTCCTGAATAGTTTGAATTATTCCTTTTGAAGTTCTCATGGAAATAGATTTTTCTCAGCTCCGGTAGATTTTTGCTTAAAGCATGGAAAGTCCATGGCACTCAGATTTCACAGCAGAAGCTCACACGTGAGACCGTGGGTTGCTTGTGGGGAGTACATAAAGCAGATTACATACTCTGATTCATTTCATTCCTCTGGTGAAAGCAAGACCAGGGTTTATAAAATTGCGAGACATGCTGAATAATTTTTGCCATGCTAGACCAGTCTCATTTACTTCCCTAAGTCAAATCAGATCATTCTGATCATTTGGGAATGCACTCTCTTGTCCTGCTGGCTGTGGGCACCCAGCCTTCACTGGGACCATCCTCTCTCTCCTCCTCTTCCCTCACCCCAGGATATGCTGCACCTTTTTCTCACGTGTTTCAGAGTAGACAAAAATCCATGAGTAAACTTGCAAACTATTAATTATGTCTGATTTTACTGTATATGTAGCACCTTATAGTGATGCTCCTGTGGATTTTGTGAGCTTCAAGTGCCTTTGCAGGAAGCTCATATACAAATTAAAAATATTTTCAATGTATGTTATGAAAAGGCTCCAGAGGGGATGGGGAGCAATTCTATCTCAATGGTCATGCTCAGAAGCAACTATCTATTTTAAGATAAATACTTTTGTCTAAAATACCTCTGTAAAAAAAATAAAAAAAATCTGTTGTCTTTTTCTTTTGATTGACATATTTACAGATTTTCATCTGAGAGAAGTCTGACGAGCTCCGTGTTCTGTCAGCCCTCCCACACCAATGACTCACTGACTTGCTTTTGTCCCTGATGCTTTCCTTAATCTTCTACCAGAGGGCATCTATGGACGTTATTGGTAACCTTTTCATATTTCTTAGTCACAGGAAATGACATAAACCCCCCAAATAATGAGAATAGTCTCCATCACTGGTAACTTTGTTCCCTAAAATATGACTGCAGAAGATGAAAAAGTTCTACCTTGGTCTTTAAAGGACTTTTTCATCTTCTCCCTCTTAATGAGGCATCTGCAAAAAGCTGTTTGGTCAGACGTTCCTTATTCACAGTTAAATTCTTATGGGATTAGTAAATTTGTTATACTCAGAGTACAGAAGTAAACAGCATATGGTTCTGTTAATATCCTTATAATGTCACAACACAATCTGTCAGAATGTAAACTTTTCTGAGCAGTTTCATTTACTTCAAGTTCACACTATAAAAAAAACCCAAACCAACTTGTCTTTAGAATCCTTCCACATCACCTAAGAGACAGCAAGCTATTTCTTAATTCTTGTTTTGTGATCCCAGTATAATAAATATGCCTATACATATTACCTTCAGTAACAAAAATACAGTGGAAAATACAGTTACTAAGTTACTAGGAGTTAAAAGGTCACTTCCCCTTGATGAAAAGCTTGTTCTATCAGATAAGTAACTGCTACACTCCATAAAACTGGCAACCCTTCAAAAGGTTTTAGAAATTAAAGGCATTGTTTGAAGATAAAGGCGATAAGGTCATTTGCCTTGTGTTTAGTCCCGCAAACCTTCCTGGGTGACCCTTTGATATTCAAATGAAGAGCGCTTTAAATGGTTTTATCTTCATAGAGCTAATGAGTGCCGGCTGACAATCACTTTTAAGACTAGTTGAAACTCCACTGAAATTAAATTTTGCAAAATATTGCAACATATTTCCGTTAAGGGGGGAGTTGCCTCCACAGTTTGCCAAAGCTGTATCCATAATCACTCACAGCACTGTGCTCTGGTCCTACTGCTTTTCTCAGCTGGTTTTGGAGTTTTTTTTTCCATTTTATTAACTCTGCTTTCACGAGTTGAATAATATCTAACATGATTTTCAATGTATTCCTTCAGCAGATTAATAAAGCTGTATAAACAAGCTGCATATGTGAAATCTATGCCCTCTTCAAACTCTGTGCTAGAGTGAAACAAGCCTTGCATTTAATGTGTACAGTAGTAGAAAAATTACTCATGAACTTTTTATTGCCAAAGACTGTATAGTTGTGTATTATTATATGTGTAATTAACTTATCTATAACATTGCTCTTATATATGGTGTAAGTACTTTTTTCCTAAAGGAATAGATTCTTATTTTAAAGCCTTTTCTTCTTTTATGGTTCATTTCATATATTCCATTTATGGGAAAATGTTACGAATATTCTTTAAATCACTTGATATTTTTTTTTCTAGTAGGAAGTAAGAATCTTCAGAGATTTGTAATTTCTTTATTTTTAAAAAAGGAAAATAAGCCAAAAAAGAAAAGCAAAGTCAAAGTCCTCTAATGGACAATAAACATTGTGTGCTGTAAGCAGCTTGCACTGTGACCTTCTTCATTACCTTAGAAGATGTTTATTTTCACCTTACTTCCATTCTATTTTGGAGACTCTAATAATAGCCTTCTATCACTCTAACCCACATTAAAAAGTAAATGTAAACAAGATCATCTCAGTTTTAAATATACATGAACTCTATCCCCCAAATGACTATCAAATAATTAAAAAGTACAAAATCCTTACCTAATGGAGCTGACTCAGTGCTAATGGCCAACAGGGGAATCCAACAGAGGTAGGCAACAAGTTGGAGATGCTGATGGAAAGGAAAGGGCTGCTGCATATTGTCCAAGATAGGTTTTATCCATGCATCTGCAGTTGCTTAGAAGTTAACTTTTGAAGTACTAAACTTTGCAGGAAAAGCCATCAGCCTGCCTGCCTCTTTCAATTTTTTATTGTCTTTTTTTTTTTTGTTTTGGTTTTGTTTTTCTTTCGTTCGTTCTTTTCAATCCACTTTCTTGGAAAGGGCTTAACGTGTCATTAATCCCAGAATTTCCAAGAGGGAAGCCCTCCAGCTAGACACAAACCACACTCACCCACCCGCCCGCCCAGCGATCGGCAGAGAGCGTGTGTCTCCCCGCAGCTGCTCTGGCTGCAGCTGCTCTGATTTACACCCCCGGGGACGCACACACCGGGAGCGAGACCGGCATGGACCGGCAGGGTCGGTGGTAGGAGGTGATCCTGGAGAAATTCGGGTTGTAAACGTCAGGATCTTAAAGCAGACCACGCTAACTTCGCATCGTTGCAGTGGCGGCTCGCATCGTGTTTATACGAGAGGGGTTTAAAAAAAAATAAAAATAATAAAACCTTAAAATATAAGCTAACAAATGGTTGGGTTTTGGCTTCGGTTTGCTGGAGGTTACGTTCATGGGAAGCTGTTAGAGGAGCAGTGTGTGCAGTGCAAACAGCAGTCCTGAAGGTTTGCGTGCTTGGGTGGATGGATCACCGTTTGGTGTTTTAGAGAATAGCCCTTTGTTGCTGCAGTAAAGTGTGGCAGCATCTGCTCCGTCCTGAGAAATGCGGTGTGCGTTTGAGACGGTCGGCTCACCGGCAATAACAACAGAAATAGAAGCAAAACGGCAGCGAAAGAATTCAATCACTCATCTTGCTCAATTCCGTTTTTCTGAAGTTTTGTCTCGTGGAAAGTGCCCTGCTGCTGCTGCTTCGTGGGTCCTTTGTGCTCCTTCTAGTCAGCGGGAGCAATGTTTATGGTGCGACAATACGTATTGCCAGCTTAATGGGAAATATTGAGAATTTGCTATTAAATCACAGGCTATACTCTGACATTCATGGCATTTTATTTAGAAAATACTGCATCCCCACCCGCTGTTCATGGTTTCCATACCTGCCAGCACTTCTTTTCCTTGATTTGTCAAGTTTGATTATTTTGTGTCTGCTTTTTAAAGTGAGGCTATTGTGAATTATCTGATAACAGAGTAATACTCAGGTCTGTAAACATTCCACGCAAATCACTGTGAGGAGCATTTCATCTAAAAAGCATAAACAAAGCCATTAAAAAAATTTTGCAGTACAGCCAAGGAGTTTCAAATGTCATTCAATTGGCTTAACTACATCTCTCGAGGAGGAGTTTTACCACCCGATTCCTTGAGGAAAATACAGGTTTTATAAGAAGAAGCTTCTAAAACTTTTTTCTTAATTTTCATTTTGGATTTTGATGTTGCAAAACCACTGGTTTTAAGAGTCCCATTGGGTTGGCTATCTCATAGGCCTGATTTCCAGCCCTTTGGGAGCCTTTGTGAGTCTTTCCATTGATTCTGATACTGGTGTTTGGATTATATTCTTTCAAGCTCATTAAGACTCCAAGCCCAGTATTTCTGATTTGTTTTTTCTTATAAGAGATTACCATCCATTTTTTAAGTACAAATGTATGACATATGACAAAATTCCAGTTTATTTTAAATGGGACAGAAGTTTGTTTTGTTTTGTTTTGTTTTTGTGTTTTTTTTGTTGTTTTTTTTTTTAATGTAGTTGGACTTGATGATCTCAAAGGTCCCTTCCAACCACTAAGATTCTGTGATTCTACCTATACATGGCCTTTTCAGTTAATACTTGAATTTATTTGTGGCAGTTTCTACATTGCTGATATGGGCCCAATCTTCTTTGTATCTACATTTTGGCCTAGAAGACATAGCTCTGATGTTTAACTTTTAACCTTAAAAAGACTGAAATCTGTTGTGGGTTGAGATTTATCCTCATCAAAATATTGGCAACCATCACCAATTTACAACAAAGTAAGAGGGCTTATGATAAACAATCCAACTTTTGCTGGTCTTTTGGATACAGAAAACAAAAGTAACCAGGCAAAAAAGTGTATGTGGAAGGTATTCAGGGCAACAGGAGAAAACAGTCAGATTTGTAGGATCATTTATCCCCTTACCTGTTGTCTCCCTAAGCAGGTTTTAATCAGGGGGAGCCTTTGAAAGTGGTTCCTCCTGGTAAAGATGAAATAAAGCTTCTTATTGCCTCAGCCAAGAAGTTTCCCAGGCTCCCTTAAATTTGATAAGACAAACAGCTCTCGGTTGGACAGCAGGATGAAAATATTCCCCACTTCCCATTATCCCAGCCCAAGACAAAAACTTACAGTATTTGGAAAAATAGTGAACACCACTTTCTTTCCCCCCTCCCTCCCCCCCACCAAATGTTAATCCAAAAAATCATGGGAGACTAAAGCCATGGAGAACCTGCATAAAAATACTGTAAAATACTCTGACAGTCTCTACGCCATTAAGCAGAGTAAGAGGAGAAACTGAAACTCCCCAGAAAGTTGGTGTAGTCAAGTGTGGGTTGTGAAGACTTGAAACAATTAGCTTCACTGTCAGTACAAAGAGACAACAGAACAGTGAAGGCCTGACACCAGTCCATCTCGTGTTAAATTAATTTTCAATGGTAGGGGTGGATACAGGGAGTTAAAACAAGCCAAAAGTCACAGCTGGAAGCTGGCAGCAGCGTTTCAGACTTGGCCAAAAATTGTTTGATGGATACGCGTGTTAGGCATTCAGTTCTCTTCACTTTAAAAGCAGAGACAGTGTTTGCCCAAAACGTCCTACTCGGTGAGTTGCTGCGAGGCTGGGGATGGGCTGGAGGAGCTGGACTGACTTGGGTCGAAGAGAACTGGGCAGCCCAGGGGGATGTAGCAGAGGTAGGAGGAAGGCTATGGGAAGAGCATCAAGAACAACAATTTTTGCTTTTTTTCTTCAGGTGCAGAACCAAACCTCAGGATGGGACTGAATGATGACACGATGACAAAAATGCAAGTACTTTGAAGGCCTCCAAAGATGTGACTTTTTGACACTTTGTTCCAAGTAATAAATGCTCAGGCTCCCGAATCAGTGTAGGAGATTCAAGAGTTGCATGCATAAGTCCTGGGCAATAGTGAAATTTTGAGGGATAAATCCCATCACTCAGGTATCTTCTGAAGGTCACATGGAAATGTCCATCTACCTGGATCCCCTGAAAGGAGAAGAGAGGATAATACCGTGTTCCTGTTCTCAGAAATTGAGAATGGCTAGCACTTTCCTTTTGCACTTGAGGCAGCAGACAGTTGTACACTTCTTTAAAGCACAGGCAACACTCATTAGAAACTGATCTAAAAATGACAGTCCAGGTTTATTTTCTTCTGCTTCCTATGAGGAATATCCTCACTATGAGGCAGTCCCCTGGGGTGGCTCTCCAGGCATAGAAGAGATTTGTTATTCACAGGTGACAAAGAGAGCATGACCCTACCTGTACACACACTTTCCCAATAAGTCAGAGTCCTTCAGAGGGAAAAGAAGTCTTCATTAAATAATATAATTATTATTTTTTAATCTGAATTTAGACATACTTGTGGCAAACCCCTCCTCCCTGCATTTCTGTTTGCTTGTTTTAACTGATCAAAAATACTTGCCAAGTCCAGTGACAAGGAATAAACTCACTGTGCTCCCGGGGCAATCCCTTCTCTCTTGATGGGAGATGACTGCATCCATCCACTCTTGCCATCCTTTCTGCACCTTCAGAGCAGGTGGAAAGGTTGGAATAACAGATTTTAACTGAGTTCCAGCAGCCTCCAGCAAGCGACCCCTGCAAAGGATTTTCCTAAGAGGGTTAAGAAGGGATTCAGACCTGGGATTCTCTCTCTCTACTGTTAGGTCATATTTCTTTTAGTCATCTCTATCCATACATCATAGAGAAATGCCAACCACAGTTACTATAACCAAGGTACAGTATTTGCACACCTCGTCAGCCCAAACAGCTACTCTTTGTCTCACCATTGTTATTTCAAGACTGCACAGGTGAGTGACATTACGAACTTCATCTCATCTTATGCCCATGTCATTACACAGTGATTAGTGCTTGTGTTTTCCTCCGGTTTCTGTTCTAGTGTGTAGAACACAGCATTTCGGGTTCTTCAGAAAATCATACAAGAAGTAGTGCGTGTAATTTACAGGACCGAGCTCTTCAAGTGAGGACTAGTAGTGATTTTTAGGGTAATAATTCATTATACAAAAACATATCCCCCTTTGCACAGGTCTGGGAGTACAGGGAGTGATTTCTACGTTCAATCATTCGGTGTGTTTATCTTTCAGCCTCTAATTCCCTTGTGGGAGAAACCTGATGGCTTTCAGCACATTGCTCCTCATTAGCCAGTGGGCCAAACTACAGGAGTTCGAACTCTGAAGCAGAGACAAACTGAAAAAAACCCCATTCATTATCTCCAGGATTTTTAAGGATGCACAGAGCATGAGTGCTTGGGCTCTGAGACAGCATAAGGACACCTATGAGAGGAAATTCAATCAGTTCCTTGTAACTGCTCTGCCCCTTGGCGTGGATCAAAGCAGGATGTGATACCCTGACCTGACGTGGCGCACCCACAGCTCTGGGTGAGCAGGGGGATGAACTCTGTTTTGCCCTCTTCACTGCTCTGCCACACCAGTTGCACTGAGAATCTGAACTTCAGCTGGGCATAGCGTGCCCTCGTTAAATTTTGCCCCTGGTGTGTGCTCGGCCACGGTCATGACTGAGGTGGGCATTCTTCATACCAGCCCTCATCCTACTGGAAAACACCGAACTACTGCAGAGATGTCAATATAAACCACTCCTGCAATTCACCTCTGCTCCAGAGTGCCCTAGGACATATCTAAGAGAATGACTGTCGTTGCTCAGCAGCTCAAATCCAAAAATGACTTTTCTATGCAAAGAGACACGCAATTAGCAAATGCCAATGAAAAGAGGATACCCATGTCCAAATTGTGTATATTGGAACTGCCTGGGAACTTCTCCTCAGAATCCATTTTCATAAAAGTGTATGATTTCCACAAAATCAATAGGAAGGAGATATGTTTTTTAGAAATCTTTTTTTTTTTTTTTCTTAGATCAGCTCGGTATTTGTGAGCTGCCCTGATGCCTGATCGGTCATGGTCCTGTCTTCCACAGGAGCTTCAGCTTCTGCGAACTTCATTTATTGCGCAACTCAGGTGAAATGGATTATTTGATTAAAAAACCCCAACGTTTGATAGTTCTTCTGCAAATTTAATATTAATAAGTACAGAAGTATCACAATGCTCTCGCAGGGTGGAAATTCTCAAAACACTTTTATATTGGTAGATTGGTCCAATAACACAGAATATAACAGGGAAAAGGAATTGGACTTTTTCTGAAAAACTTCTTTCCCCCTTCTCCCTAAGTCTTGACTTACCTTGACTGGATAGTAAAAAGAAAGAGTAAGAAAAATGGCTACTCATAGCCTTGATTATGGACAGATAACACCGATACAAAAATCACTCTTACTCAGAAAAACTGCAGACTTAAATTTCTCAAGGAGTGAACTTTCCATTTAGGAAACAGTTTCCTTTGAAATGACAGCAGAAAGGCATTTCACAGGAGTTTTTCATCAGTATTAGCAGTGGAAAGGCATGAAGTGGAAAGGTGTTGCTCCTACCTTGAAGCATTTCATTCAGCCCTTTTCTGGAACTTTTCCTTTTGAAGAAATCAAAATCATAAAGGGCAACCAGTGCAGTGCCAATCTCCCCCCGATCCTTCAGCCAGGAGTCGTAATGAGAATCAGAGCAGAACCACCAGCTTTAATAACAAAAGGTGGGAATTTGGCTTGTGTTAAAAACAGCATAAAACTGGCATTAAAACTGACTCTCCATATATCTGTCATCTCTTCTTTCATCCTTCTTTTCCATCTTGGCCATTACAATTTGGACTTGTAAGGCAGTCTATGTAAGCAGATGTCGTGTTCAAAGAAAGCTCCTCTTTCTGGTGGTTGCTTCTACTTCTTCAAAACAGATGTTGCCTCTTCAAGGCCTTAAGACTGCTGAACAAGCAAGGGATGCTAGGAGTAAATAAAAAAACCCAACATCATAGCTGTACCAAAAATACAATATAAATGGTATAAAAATGTAAAGTACGGCTAACCAGCAGATGAATGAAAATAAGTGATAGAGAAATGGGAGTATTATGGCGTAGATCACTCCCCTAATTTAATTCAATTGCCTTTCTACATTCATACAAGAAAGAAAAATATTATTTCTTTTCAGAGATGATAAGTTAGTCGAAGTATTAATGGGAAAATTCATCACAATCAGATTAACTCTCAAGATTAGCTTTAAGAAACACATCCCAGCAGCTTTAATAAGGACAGTTAGATCCCTCCATAGATTCTCCCCATAGTGTAAAGTTTTAGGGTCTCCAGAAAATCCCCTGGAGAAACCGTGCTGCATCACTGGGGAGAAAACCAAGGCATATCAGCCTACTTTTGAAATTCCCCCTCTTCTTCCTGCCATTAGCGTCATAGACAAACAGGAAATGAGTTTTAACAATGTTGTTAAAACATTTGCAATGGAATAAATAAGAATTTTAGTTCAGGCTCCCAGTAACATATGTTTCACTCTATAACTTTATCACAGAGTGGGTTGCTTCGGAAAAGACAAAGATTAAGATTTATTCTGAAAGATTTTTCTTTCATCTCTTTATAGTTCTGTTGATGATTTTAAATGTTTGTGGTATTGGTACTTACATACAGTAAATGATAAATGATATATTACAACAACAACTCCATGAAGCTGAATTGCTTTTTTTTTAAGTGAATTTAGTGAATTTATTGCCTTGAAAGGTAACAGATTGATAGTACTAGTGAATTAAATCCTCTCTTTATCCCCAGAACAAGTGTAATGCGGGCATTGCAAATATTCTGCAGACCTATAAATCAGCCGTGGCTCCTCAACTATCATCCACAGGGACTTGCTGCTCCCTGCTTTCCTCTTTTGCCTTTTTTCCTAAAACTTCTTCCTCTAGGGATTTTACAGAATCCACCAATTTCAAGAACGACAGGGCAGTGGTACATCTCATGAGCTTCTGTTATCTGTTTTAAACAATAATTAACAACTTCTCATAGTAGAAAAGGTATGCAGGGAATATCATGTGTTGGTAGGTAGTGCTGCCTTGGAAGGTGGAATGGGAACTGCTGAAATACAGGTCATAAACAGTGTACTTCCAGCTGTGGATGGGAGACTCTCCTTCAGCTCCTACAGAAACTGTTTTTTCAAAATCTCAGCTTTTTCACTGCTAATATTGTCATAAATTACTAAGTGGCCACCCACTTTAGCCCCTCTTGAAAATAACTGATATTAGACAAATGTTGGAAATAAAGGGCTGGATTCTCTCTCCATTACTCTCAGTGGAGTTAATCTGATTTATACACATCACTGCATGGGAAAATCAAGTTTCCAACAGGGCTCAGAAAGACCTCGCAAGACCTAAGGGCCAATTTACAGCCAACTCAATAATTTATTTTCCACAAGGCTTCCTGTGTTCAGTATTCTCAACCATGCATTTTGCAAATTCCAGGTTTTCATCTTTTGAGACAGTAAAAATCAATTAATTACTGATTTTTTCTGAAGAAAATTGTTTGGACAGAAAGCAATTGTTAAATATAAACAGAAGTACCCCAAACACATTATTTCAGCTCTTATAGATAAAAGTTTTCTCATAAAGTCATCTCTTGTGATGACATCTCATCTAATTCACCTGCCTTTGAAAACCTAGTAATATGAAATATGAAATGAAAACCTAGAATAGAATAATGTTTATTGTTATAGAACAGTGACATTTTAGAGCGAATGAAGGTTCTAGAATAGGTTTTATTCTGTGTGGGTTTTTTTTTCACTAAGGTAAGCATTCATTCCAAATATCACATAAATTGGAATCATAACTCTACTTTACAAACTTGTTTGGCTCTCTGGCCACTAGATAATGGGATGCTCTTAAATAAATGTGTTGCTGTCTTACACTATACACACCTCTCTCAGGCTATTTTTTGAATGTTTCCTTCCTTTTGGTGCAACTTTTCTGTTGTCATCCATTTTAACAAGCATGAGCATTTTTATGACTCCAGTTTGGACCAGCTGTTCTTAGCCACTTTTTAAAGGGACATTTCCCTTTGACTACAACAATCCTTGGATTCTAATATTCATAAAATTCAGATCTTGCCTACAGTTTCCTATTGCCATTATTCCCTTCTACAGTCGCTTTTTCATCCTCTCAGTTTTACTGGCAACACGAGATTTGCTATTAAAGACCCAACAATTCTGCAGTCGCTGCTTCTGAAGGTTCATGCAAATGCAACAGAGAAAATATTTCCTTTTCCAGTTTTACTTTTTATCTTGATTCAATGCAGGTACTTGAAATTAGTAATCTTATCACAGCAAATCTCATACAAGCATTATGGTATCTGTTTATATAAAACCAAGAAAAGCATTTTTGCTTTATTAGGGACTTTAATCACATTTACTTGTTTGGATTTTAGAGCTTCAATATCACGTGATAGGTTTTACACAGTTGAATGCCTATTAGTTGAATACTCTAATTCAGCCTCTAATTCTACCTTTTAATGGTTGAAAGCCCATTAAAGCAGCTATTTCTCTAATAGCTGTGTAGAAAAGGTGATGTTTGTTGTTGTTTCATCCTGATTGATTCTTCTCATCATCCTCCGGCTGAGTGGTCTGATGGGGCTGCCCAGGCTCCTTCTCTTTGAGTTCAGAGCTAGAGCAGCACAAAGATCTTTTTCAAAAGTATGAAAATAAGACAGACTTTCTCTGTGTACATTATCCACAATAAATCACTCCTCTAGCTGTTCCTTGTTAGCACATATCATTAGTCTGATATTATTTATTAGCCTAACACAATGGTCTGCAGATCACTTTTCAGCGTTCAAAAGACTTTTAGAAAATTTGGGCCAAACCCTTTGTCTACCCATCTGGGCAGACTGTCTGAAACTAAATAAGCTCTCAGAAAATTGCAGAGGAGGAAGGAAAGCCTTTTTTCCCCAGCACGCACAGACCTTTGTAAAACTTTGGTCCCAGTTGAAGCAGAGCAGGTTACAGGACACTTTCCCTCTTCAGCTATAATAAAAAGAAGCAGGCGTTGGCACCTGCCAAATTTGCTTTTTGACTTCCATGCTGTGAACCTGTAATCGCTGCAGGTAATGGCATCTCGCTGAAGAGTTTACTCAATAAGTAGCATTAAGGGACATGGAGCTCATGATTCATTTTGTTACAGCATTTTGTGAAACACTGAGTAGAACTAACCAAATATCGATGGCTAAATTATGACTAAATACCACTGGCTAGGTTATCAAGGCAGTTGATTTTATAACTCTATCTAAATGTGCTTTGCTCTTTTGTGGGCTCTCTAATGTACTACAGATTGTCCATTTTTTAAATTATTCTAGAATATGTCAACTTATATCGTTGCTTGGCCTAAAGTCAAATATACCAAATGCTTTGTTAAATAATTGGTCTAAGACTAGAGAACAAAGTCATCCATCATCAAGTCACGGGTTTGGTTTTGTTTCCAATAAATTGTTTCAGTGCAATTTCCTTTGGCAATAAATCTTAAATCTCTGATATTCAATAGCATTACACAACACTAAATTTACTATATACATTTAAATACAGGCTAAATACCTACACGAAAACCAAGAGCTTACAAAGCCCTTCCGCAGCATTTGTGAGTGTATAATGGGCATAAAATATTTAAGACTTAAGCCAACTACTGTTCAGCTGAAGAAGAAGCTTCTGTTACTCCCCGGGTGCTCACTATCAAGTTTGCTGAACTTTCCTCAGATGTAGCTGGTGCTGGGCAGTGCTCCACAGGAGGAACAACAGCCTGGCTTGTCGCACTGCTAATAAGTCCCTCAAGTTTGGAATGGGTCACGTAACAGAAACCAGCTGTCTCATGGTGCAGGAATGGTTGCATTAGCCATATTTTCAGCCTTTGGATAAAAAACTCATCACTCTCCTGCCTAGTAAGGATCCCGGCCGTGGAAATCCTTGCACTAGGTGCTGGGGGTAAACTAATGGGGAAAAAAAGCACATCAGTGATCTAAAGCAAACTCAACAGCCATTTTTGGAAGGAACAGTCCATTTCGTAGCACGACTCAATACATCTAAGAATCTAATTCTTACTATACTACTTTTCTCTAACTTTTTGAAATTTTATTTAAATAGCCTGTAGGTGAATTGATTAGTAAATAATTCAGTTTCACAGGGGCATAGAGACATTCTATTCATAAATGGAAATATCTTTGGATATATTATGGCTTTCTCTAGGTTTTAATATCTAAGTAAGCCAAATTGGTACAAAATATTAGCCAAATTAGCCTATTTTTTGTTGAAATTACTGAGAATTTTCCTGATTCTGTAAGATTTTCAGGTTAAATACAAAGACCATTTGATCACAAGTTTCTCTGAGACTGTCTTGGCAAAACCGTGTCCAGGTTTAACTGGAAGAAACTTGGGATTTTGTCTTAAAACAGCAGTAGGGATCCATGTCCCGTTGCCCTAACTCCCACTAACAGTGTTACCAGGGTGTGCTGAAGCAGAGACACAGCCCCAGAGAAATGCATGCTCAAGAGCTCCCCGGATGAGTGTATAGAGAGCTGTTAAGTCTTTTGTGAGATTTGCTATTATTTTGTAAGGTGAAGACGAGATATACACGGCATCTGATAACGTTAGCACGAGATCCAACAGCACATCAAGGGCAGAGAGTAAAAGCGTTGGCCGCTGAAAAAGACTTGTCAGGAATTTCTGGAATACCTGCGGCGATTCAGCAATGCTTACAAATTGCAAATGTCATTTTGTGATAGACGGCAAATAATTAAAAATTGCTAAACACATGGCTTGTAAATGGGCTTGTTGGAAACTTTGATCACAGACAGAAAGGGATTCTTTTAAAAACCTACTGTTAACAGTAGGTAAAAAGTTAATGAGAAACATGTAAATAATTAATTCTTCCTCTAGAGCCAGAAAAGATTTGCTGTTGCTGCTAAAGGACTCACAATATAAGTTGCATTGTCTTTTCTGAAGTAAGCACTGAATTACTCGATCTCCACACAAAAGAAAATAATTTATTGCACCAATAACTTTATTAGTATTTGTGTTCACGGTAAAGAATATTTTTCTAAGGTCACTAAAGCAACTTGCCTTGATGATATACGCAGTATGGCAGAGCTAAACCGACACTTCAAAATAAGCAGCATACTTCACATTAAAAAAAAAAATGTGGAAAGAAAAGATGCAAAAAAGGTCTGACACTTGGTATTTGTAAGAAAGCAATTGCAAAGCACACAGAACTATTTAAGATGATCCAATTGTAATACTGCATTAAAACATGGCTCTTTCCTCCATGTGATGTTCTTTAACCAGTATCACCAGGAGAAGCAATACCCTTCCTTTGCTTAGGCATATAGAGTATGCAGAGTCATCGCAGCTTGAAGGCAACGCAGGTCAAAAATAATTACAGGATCCAGGTGTTCAGATGTGCTAATTTCACAACTGCACTGAAAATATACTCTCCTTACATTGTTTGATAAATATTTTGGCAATATTACAGTAATCTCTCTTCTGACATCATGATGTTAAGTAATGGGATTGCTTTCAGTTGTCCTATGGAGAATAATTCCTACATAGTTCTGCTGGACTTACAAATTTCATGCAGGCTCCCCGAGTACCTTGTCTGCATAGCATTAAAAACTGTGCTGAGGCAGATGCATCTCAGGGACAATAGAGATACTTTGGCAAAAAACAGTGGATAGCTTGGGGATAGGTAACAGGTTTAAAAAAATGCGTAAAAAATTGTCTTCCAAGTTCTTTCTGTGTAAGATAGACAATCAGCCCCTGGTATGGCCTCATTCATGTGTGACAGAAACCGATAATATTTAATCATAATAAATGCACAGGATCTACTGTTGCTTCTGCTGCTGACAGAGAAAATGCACTTTGGATATCTGATGCTATTAATTTTCATTTATATGTAAATATGAGTGAATAAATATATTAGAAGGAAGGATTATTCTTTTTCTGAGAAGGAAAGTAGGTTTCTGAGGCTAGGGATTTACCACCATTCAGCTGTAAAAGTATACATTAATATTAAACAATCTAATCTAATAGCCACCTAGGAAAAAAAAAAAAAAGCCACCTTAAATATCCCCAATAGTGAGTCTTTTCAGCTGTGGTTGCACTGGTCTTTAAGGGAGAAAGCCCTGGGAAGAGGCCAGCAGGGATGCTTATCACTATGGGACCTGGCCTAAACTTGTACCTATCCTCAACCTTGCCTTAATGATTATTCCAAGTTCTTTATCCAGCCTCAGGATCCCCACCCAGCAGCATCTCCTTGCGCGGGGCACTGTCCTGCCTCCAGGCAAACCTTCACAGCCCAGGTAGCAGACTGCAGCTCCTTAGGACGTGTCTTCCCCCAAAAAAGGCAAAGCATTTTAATTTTCAGTAACACCTACCAGGAGCACAAGGAGGCTTAACGACTTTCCTTTTTTTTTTTTTTTTTTTCTTTTACCCTGTGGGGGCCTGAAATAGCTAGAGGTGTGAAGAGCTTTTATAACTTTTTAAAAACTCAAAGGATTGATAGAGCCGGGGGGAGCCTTCCATAGCTCCAGCAGTTCTTCCTCTGCAGAAGGAGGAAATCTCGCTGGCTTTCATGTCAGGGCTGTTACTCATCTTAATTTAAGGAACAGTACCAGATTGTCTCCCCACATTAATGACTACATGTTTTTAGCCTTGTTTCTGACTCCTGTGAACGCGATTCTCTACTGATCCAACTGTTAGCAAACCTCCAGTCGTTTGGGCAGGTGAGGAGAGAGGTTGGCAAAAACGCTCCACGGGATACCAGCCACATCACTCTTGTTTGTGCCTTAGGCTATAGAAAATTATGTGCCTTAACCACGTTAGCCGAGTTGATAGGCTTGTGGCTTTTCAGCTCGTTTTTTGCAGAATACCGCCTACGTGTCACAGATACCCCACATCATCGCTGGAAATTGTTTGTATCAGAAAAAAAGCACGGACGGAGGCTACGGGAACTCTAATACCACCCAACAGCAAGAAATCCTACAGCATTTATACTTCCTGCAAGAATAATTTCTCGGTCTTTGTCACTTGCTGTTTCCCACATCTGGCCACGGCACGCACCTCGACTTGTCAGCCGACGTTGCTATTTCGAGGTCTCTCCTTTGCAGGCTTGATGTGGGTATGACTGCATGTGACCTAGCAATGGACCTGTAAGGGCAAGCCATACCCATCCTGATGGGAATCAAATTAATATATATTTTTACGGGGCACAGCTGCTGTGCTGGTGCTGCTCCCTGCTCAGAAATGCTATGAAAAATGTTTCCCTACTCATGTAACATCCATGCAAAGGCAGTCATTTTTTATTAGGTGTCTCTTTATCTATGTCTTACACAGAAAGCAGCCCAGAAAAGCATCAGTCAGCATTAATAATAAAAATAACGCAGATTTAGGTGATGAGGGCTTACCAAGGGGGTTCTGGTGTGTACCAGGGAAGCTGTTGGCTGGGAGTCAGTGACACACGCTTGTCGTCTCCGTACCATCTCTGAGTTCCCTCTATTAACAGGCTGCCCAGCAGATGGTGGTGTTATTTCAACTACCTTCCTCCGCGCTGCCTGGGAAGCAGCCGAGCTCCATGGAACAACGATGGGGAAAAGTTCCTTTAGGATTTCGCAGCACCTAGAATGGCCCTTAGAGGTGACTTCCTGCAGCATCCGGGTGTGCCTTCTTGTAGAAATAAGTATTATTGATAGATATGCATTAGATTAAACATTTTTACTACTGGCTGGATGGAAAGGCTGGTGACAGGAGTAAGGGCCTCTTCTCGCAAGCAGGAAGAAATATTTCTTTGAAGGCTCTCTTTTCCAGAAATTTCAGTCTGCTACAAGACGCACGCCGGTCTTGGTGTGGTAGTATAATTACCTCCTTCTGGGATTTCCAGTCTTCTCCACAGCTCATGGGGGACAACCTAATTACTCATGCTCTTTACCAGCAATACCCTGTTCCTTTCTTTTTTTCAGTTCTTGTAACATTTTTCCTCTTCTCTGTTCCTGTCCCCCCCCTGAGCAGACACCTCATTAGATTTTTCTGTCTCTCTTGGTCTCTTTTTTTTGCAGGCTGTACTGTGTGCTTCTCACTCCCAAGCTACTGGCCACATCTAGGAAGGCAGCAGCTCCGCTCCTGGCTGTTTGGCCGCCATGGAGTAGGACCCCATAAAGGAGCAGTAAACCCCATCTCAGATTCGATGGTGCTTCCCCCTTTTGGATGGGAGCTAGAGGGGGGGAAATAATAGCATTTTTAGGGTTGACCCTCTCTCTACAAGAGCTAAATAAAGTTGTAGCTAATCTTTTTCTTAATTGAACAATTATGGTAGCCGTTGCAGCATGACATGGTCAGTCACCAACTGGAAATGATCATCCAAAGGCAGTTTGAGGTATTTACTTGCTCAACTGTTAATCAATTGCTCAATCAATTACGGTATGATACAATACCTGGTGACTAGCGTATATTTGAGGCATAACATGTTTCAGTGCATGCTTTTTAAGTTGCTCCATGTATTTCGTTAGCTGGGTGTATCTTCATTAATAGTTTATATGAACTCAAATATGATGCAAGCAATTTTTCTGAAGCCAGCAAGAGTGGAAATTTGTAATAGTTATTTAGGTCTGTGTTTCTGTATTAGAATGTTAAGAAAGCAATAACTGATTATAATTATCATATAATAATTAGAATATTTTAGGACCAAACCTGTTTCTTGGATACAGCAAAACCTTTAACATGACTTAGGAGTCCAAGCAACTTTTGACATGAGTGCCTTTAACAACCTTAAAAGATGTGTAGATACAGTGCTGAGGGACGTGGTTTAGTGGTAACTTGGCAGTGCCAGGTTAATGGTTGGTCTTAAAGATCTCTTCTAGCCATAATGATTCTATGACCTGCAGTAAAATAGAATTCAACATAGGAATATATCTGTGTCAACATATTTTTGATAATATGATTTTTTCCACTCTTTGATCATGAATTGAGCTGCTGGACTTTTCACATCTGTAACTTCCACCTACCCAGGCAAACCCACATCTGGGTGCAGGTGAGAGGCAGGGACAGTCTGACCATCCTCCAGCCAGGCATCTTGTACCCCTGCTGCACCCTTCTAGGCAACACAAAGACCTACTGCACAGCCCACGTTCATGTCACAGACTGCAAAGAGCAGCTGATCTCTCCAAGAGACCGTGCCTGTCACCGTGTGGCTGCAAACCTCTCCATCACTGTGCCGTTTCTCCCAAGAGGTGCCAAAACCAGGACTTGGCCTCCTCTTGTCACCCCTTAGGGTCTGACATCTTCCACGCAGGAGCGCTCCACCAGTTGCTCCACCCTGCGGAGGTCCCACAAAGCCTTTATTCCTGATCCCTGCCCCTTCCCAGGACACGCCACAGAGATGCCTCCAAGTCAGCAGCTCCCTTGCAGTGCGCTTTGCCTGAGGCTGCCTCAGATACCTCCGAGCCAGGTTGCACAGAGATGGCGGTGCACTTGCAGCTTCTGGCATTTCTGGCCCCAAATCTCAGGGTTTTGGGGCACCCACAATGCAGGACTCCAGCTTGTGTTTCCAGCATGTTTCCTCGAGCAACGCAGCACATGCATGGCCAAGGTGCCAGTTGCTAATGCGGTGCAGTAGCCTGGGCTGCAGTTTTCCCCAGCAGCCAGCCAGCCACATCCACTTAGCCATGCAGAGTAAGGTATAAAAATGTAAAACACATGAGAATGAGGCTGCTTGAGAAGTACAGAATACATTTTTTGTAATATAAGGCAATTTATATGTAAAACATCTGTAATCACAAAAGTGCCTTAAATACAATATTCAAATTTCAGCAATAAAAATCCTGTATCTGACAATGATAAATCAGCACATTAAAAACGTGTCACTCAGAGAGCAGATGCTCTTTGCAGGGGAAACAAGGTTTGTAATGTGGAGTTAAAATAGTGGTGACATAAACAGGATCAGTCATGCACAGCTGGTCTGTGTCCCCAGCAGTGCCAGGGTGGGAGCTGAGGAGGTGCAGAAAATACTTCACGCTGCAACGTGTTGCTATGGACACAATGACTTCTTCACCAGGGCTGCCAAGATTGTGTGTTTGCAGGGTCGGACCCCATACTGCCCCTAAAATGATGGGAGCTACTTGCTGGTCAAGTGGTAAATTCCACTAAATTGGCTCTAATAGGAATATTCTAGCTATTTCTTTCTTCTTTGTGTTCCAGGACCCGAATCACTTCATTTTCAAATTGTCTAAAATAATTCATAAACAAAACAAGTCTCACCATGTTGTACCCCAGTATGAAAATAGCCTTTGGATCGTGCATGTCCCTGGTCTTTTGGGTGACCTTCTGTTCCACTTGGTTTCTACATGGATGATCAGAAAGCAGCTTCTCATGTAACTCAAGGAAAAAGAAATGAAGGAGCTCTCTCAAAGCAGAAGACAAAAGTAGTTGCATTGCTTAGAGAAAAATGGCCCAAAAAATTCACCAAAGAAAGTGGAATTCGTGCATACCACACAGCCACAAACTCAGCCCAAAATGAACTTTAGACAGCTCTATAGCAACGGGGAAATTTCACTACAATGCAAAGAACAGGGTCACAACCTAATTTTCATGGGAATTAGACCTTTAAATACCTGGTCAGTGCTTGATTAGAGCAGTGGGCTGAAGTGCAAGATGTTTTCCAGTATTCTCTTATCTGTTTGGGGTTTTTTTTGTTTTTTTTTTTTGGTATTTTTTTTTTTTAGTTATATCTATTTCTAAAGCAATAAGGTGGAAGGTTTATATCCTGGAAACCAACTATGACACCAAGCAGTCTCAGTCACAGACTTCAACATGTAATATAGTGTGCAATTTAACAGGATTATCAGAAAGTAATAGTTAAGGTTTTGTTCTACTAAGTGTTCACCCATCCTTTGTCAAGTATTTCTAATTACCAGGATTTTAATGGTAATGTTTAACAGCCCCAGAACTCCAGGGTCTTTTAATATCTGCCACAACAAAGTTTTCAATTATCATAATTCTGTTCTTAATTTCCGTCATCATAATTATCCTTCATTACAGCAACATTCTTAAATCTGACTCATCAAAGCAAAATTTTTCCTTGTTTCCCTTGACTTGCAGCTCAAACTGGGACTTAACTTCTCCAACTGTTGTTCCACCCCATATTTTCAATAAATGAAAAAAAAAAATAAAAAATCCCTTCTCTGGTTTCCCACCTACAAGAGTTGCTGCATCAGCGTAGGGGACATGCGACACTTTTTCTCAGAACTATGAGTCAAAGGTTGAGTATTCAGACAATACACATCATAGGAACAACAGTAACAGTACAGGATAGAAATCTCTAATATCTGCAACAGTCACTCACATCACAGCATGGCTGACCTTCAGAAAACCTGGCATGTCACAAAAAATGTATTTGTAGTAGATAACCGCCATCTCTCTGATAATTCACCTGTCTTAGAGGAGCAATCCATTTGATATGCCACTAATTACATTAAAAAATACTGGGATACCAATGAGCTACAGGTCTTAATTTATTTAAATTGCTTATATGCAATTCACTTTCAAAGTGCCTTAACATTTGCACTTGAAAAATGTGATCAGCCTACAGAAAATTTAGATGTTCTCAGTGTCAGACCTCCTAGCCTCCACTGGATCTGACTGACCTTAGTTTGATGGCAAAACCATGATAGAGTCTGTCTTCCTCCAAAAAAATGCCTTTCAAACCCACTGAAGAAGGGTCAGTGGAACCAGCGGTGCTCCACTGCATCGAGTCATTCCCTAACCTCGCCCTGCACTTATTGAAGTCAACAAGGATTTTATTGCTGATTTTGTGGGAGCAGACTCAAGCCCTCCGTCTCCTTGTCAGTGGGCTTTCAAAGGCCTTTCTGCAGTGCTTCATCCAAGTCAAGAACTCAATTTCACAAATTCAGACCAGGAAGACTACAAAACGAATACAGCCATAACAAGGTGGTCATGATAGGACCTCAGACCTCACAGCGGGGCCAGAGAAGGGCAACAAAGCTGGTGAGGGGTCTGGAGCACAAGTCTTATGAGGAGAGGCTGAGGGAGCTAGGGTTGTTCAGCCTGGAGGAGACTGAGGGGAGACCGTCTCGCTCTCTACAACTCCCTGAAAGGAGGCTGTAGAGAGGTGGGGGTCGGTCTCTTCTCTCAAGTCACAGATGATAGGACAAGGGGTAATGGCTTCAAGTTGTGCCTGGGGAGGTTCAGGTTGGATATTAGGAAAAATTTTTACACTGAAAGGGTTGTCAGGCATTGGAATGGGCTGCCCAGGGAAGTGGTTGAAGGCACTATCCCTGGAGGCATTCAAAAGACGGGCTGACATGGTGCTGGGGGGCATGGTTTAGTGATGAGTTTTGTCAGAGTTATGTTGATGGTTGGACTGGATGATCTTGAAGGTCCCTTCCAACCTAGATGATTCTATAAAGGGTTGGGTACTTCATATTATTTCAAGTACTTCTATGGTATTTCACCTCCTAAGTCTGTGCAGCAGCCTCAGCCTAGGAGGTTTCTAAATTAAAACTAGAGAAAATGAGAATTACTGCATCATAAGGCTTTACGAGAGGAAAACAACTGGCAATCTCACTGCCATCTTCTGCCGTGGCCTGGCGGGATGCTGCGCTGTGTGAGGAGATTGCGTGGAGCGTGGAGTCGTGGATGAAGGAAGCCCTGGTAGCCAGCCACGCCTTGGAGCGGCCACATAATTTTGGACCAGTCACTTGACCTTCTTTCACTTTCTGGAAAATTAGAAGTTGGCATAAAGCCAGAGTGAAAACTGGACATTACCGATTTGCTAGAAAGGTTTTGTAATACGGGTTTTATTCGGTGCCGTAACGCGTGCGATACGCACAAACGGCAATTCTATACGTAGACAGCGTGAAGTATACATTTATGAGATTTATAAAGGCATGCCTTCAGGTTTTGGCTGCACATTAACCACTAATGAAGTCTTCTGGCGACCACCCGCAGCCCCGCAGCAAGAAAAGTCTCCGAGCTCAGGGACCCCCCACCCCTCGCAGCCCCACCGGAACCAGGAAGTCCACGGCAACCAATCAGGCGCGGGGGAGGGGGCGTGGCCAGGAGTCGCGCGGGGATTTAAAGGCGGTGAGGTGGGGGGGGCCGGTTGGTGGGGCCGGGCCTCTGCGGAGTGCGGCGCGAGACGGGTGAGCACGAGGGGCGGCGGGAGGGGAGGGGAGGGCGGGCGGGCTGGCTGGCTGGCTGGCTGCGCTGACTGGAAAGAAAACATCCGGAGATGGTCTCCGCTCGGTCTGCGGCCACAGTCCTGAGGAATAAGTCCAAAGGAATTGAGCCAGCAATGTTGCCAAGAAGGCTGTTGGCATCCTGGGATGCATCAGGAAGAGCGTGGCCAGCAGGTGGAGGGAGGTCATCCTGCCCCTCTGCTCTGCTCTGCCCTGGGGAGGCCCCATCTGGAGCACTGTGTCCAGTTCCAGAAAGACAGGGAACTGCTGGAGAGGGTACAGCAGAGGGCTACAAAGATGATGAGGGGCCTGGAGCATCTCTCTTATGAGGAGAGGCTGAGGGACTTGGGTCTGTTTAGTCTGGAGAAGAGAAGACTGAGGGGGAAACTGATCAATGCTTATAAATACTTACAGGGTAGGTGCTGAGAGATTGAGGCTGGTCTTTCTTCAGTGGTTCCCAGGGATAGGATAAGAGGAAATGGGCACAAGCTTGAATATAAGAAGTTCCACCTAAACATGAGGAGGAGCTTCTGTACTTTGAAGGTGACAGAGCCCTGGAACAGGCTGCCCAGAGAGGTGGTGGAGTCTCCTTCTCTGGAGACATTCAAAACCAACCTGGACAAGTTCCTGTGCAAGCTGCTCTGGGTGGACCTGCTTTGGCAGGGGGTTGGACTAGATGATCTCCAGAGGTCCCTTCCAACCCCATGTGATTCTGTGAATAAGGCAACCCAAGCTGACCCGTGGCAGAGACATGCAGTCGCCCAGGTGACAGGCTGCAGGGAATGCCTGTCATTCTTGCAGGAGGACAGCAAAGACAGAGCCTGTGTGTGCTGTGAGCTGGTAAATAATGTGCTCAGCCTGGTGGCTGAGGTGAAGGAGGAAGAGGAAAGACCAAGGGCCGTTTGGGAATGTGAAAGGGAAATGGATTGGTGAAGTCACACTGTGCTATCTTTAGGGAAAAAGGAGCAGGTGGAGGCTCCGAGAGAGGCAGAGGGTGCCCTGCCTTCATGTCACCAGGCAGAAGGAGGGGAACTTGGAGAAGATGGGGGGCAATGGAAGCAGGTACCTGCTTGGGGCAGCAGGAGAGTCCCCTCCAGACCTCCCCCACCTACCCAGGTGCCCATACAGAACAGATATGCACCTGTGGAGATGAGGAAATTGAGGATGCTGATAAAGCCACATCCAGGGAGTTGACAAAGCAACTAGCTCCACACATTAAGACTCCTTCTGTGAGGAGCAAGAGAAGAGCAATAGTTATAGGTGGTTCCATACTGAGGGTCCCATGTGCAGGCTGGACCCTTCCCACAGGGAGGTCTGCTGCCTCCCTGGGGTCCATGTTAGGGATATAACCAGGAGGTTTCCTGGCCTGATACAGCCCTCAAATTATTATCCTCTTTTGATTGTACAGGTACACAGTGATAATCTAGAGAGAAGAAGTCTGAGGGCAATGAAAGATTTCAGGGCTTTGGGACAGCTTGTCAAGGGCTCAGGAGCACAAATTGTGTTCTCCTCTGTTCCTCCCGTTTTGAGGACTGATGAATGGATCAACAAGAAGATCAGGCAGATCAATGCCTGGCTCCATAACTGATGCTACCAGCAGGGCTTTGGGTTTTCTGACCATAGCTTGATTTACAGGACCCTGGGTCTGCTTGCAAAGGATGGGAAAAACCCTGTCCCGAAAGGGGAAAAGGGTACTACACCAAGACCTAGCAAGGCTCATGGACAGAGCTTTAAAGTAGTATGGCAGTGCTCCCTCCCTGGTTTTCCCCCTGTTCTTCCCCCCCTGGCTCCTGCTTGGGCCATGGCCATAACAACATTAGTTGTGATAGCTTGCAGTTGGACTTTGAGGGATGGCTGGCAACATAGCCAAAACACTGTCTGGAGTGGGGACCTAAAAATTTTGTTCCCATGTATGACTATAGTCAATCTTCATACTCTATTTATAGTGGACAGCCCAAGAGCCCTTTGAGCTCTCCTCTATGGCAGCAGGCTGCATGCCAGGATCTCCCCTTCTGTGAGGATGCTCGCTTAAGGATCTACTCGTCGAGGTTGAGAGACTGAGACTCCTTGCTGCAACAGATTCTTGGTAAGTGACTAATAGCATGCTAAATTTTGAAGTCTTAGCTAAGTAATATAAAGGGTTTATTGTGCATATACAATCCTTTAGACATAAACCATTGACCAAGTCTGGGACTAGGATTGGATCCAGCTGCACCTAGACTCCTTTCTGAGGAGGAGTTTAGAAAGCAAGGTGTCCTTTCTGAACCTCGTGACTCAATGGGAGGGTCTCCCTGACAGCTGGTCAGACCCTGTCCTTCTCTTCAGTAAATAATAGCGTGCCTTGACATTGAACATTGTAAAACACTGTCGTATCTACTAGTGATTTTGTTAAATCACTGTTTCACCTTAATAAATATTTGACTACTCTCTTATGAGTGAAGTTGATCACTCCACCCTTGTCAATTAGAAGTGAAGGGGGAAAGAGGTAAAGCCAGGCCCGCTGGTAATGAGCCTGGGGGTAAAGGGCCAAGGATGAGGGTGAAATCGGGAGCCCAGCCCAGCGTGTGCCTACGCTAATGCATGTAGCATGGGCAACAAACAGGATGAGCTGGAAGCCATTGTGCAGCAGGACAGCTATGATGTACTTGCCATCACAGAATTGTGGTGGGATGATGGTCATGACTAGAATGCTTGTGATGAATGGTATAAGCTCTTCAGAAGGAATAGGTAAGGAAGCAGAGGCATGGCTCTGTACATTAGGGCATGCTTTGACTGTATAGAGCTAGATGATAAAGTTGAGTGCTTATGGGTAATGATGAAGGAGAAGGCTAACAAGGGAGATTTTTGTGTTCAGAGTCTGCTATAGACCACCCAACCAGGATGAGCAGGCAGATGAAGTATTCTGTAAGTGGCTGGCTGAAGTCTTGTAATTGCAAGGCCTTTTTCTGGTGGAGGACTTCAACCTTCTGGGTATCTGCTGAAAATATAAGACATCAGAGAGCGGTTAGGCTAGGAGGTTCCTAGAGTGTATGGAAGATAACTTCCTGACATGACTGGTATGTGAGCCTACGGGGGAGCACCTTGCTAGACCTACTTTTCACAAAGAAGAATTAGTGGGAGATGTGGTGATCGGTGAGGTGATTGGAGGACGTCTTGAGCTTAGTGACCATGAAATGGTCAATTTTTCAATTTTTAGTGAGGTAAATAAGGGGGTTAGCAAAACCTCCACCTTGGACTTCCAGAGGGCAGGCTTTAGCCTGTTCAGAACTCTCTGGTTGGGAGAGTCCCCTGGGAGATAGTCCTGAGAGAGCTTTTGATGGCATTTAGGGGGAAAAAAGGAGGGTTTACCACCTTTGGAAGAAGAGACAGGCAACTCAGGAGGAGTACAGAGATCTTGTTAGGTTATACAGAGAAAAAATTAGGAGGGCAAAAGCCCAGCTGGAACTCAACCTAGCCATTAATATAAGGGACGACAAAAAAGGGTCCCTTCCAACTATGAAGATTCTGTGATTCAGTGAAAATCTACAGATCATAAAAGTGCAGTCCATACTCAATTACTAATTAATCTAAGAACTTCTCTTTACATTTTTATTAATTTTAATGTAGCTGATTAGTGGGCAAAAGACGTGATTTATATAAAGGCCATAGTTAGCTCATCGCAAGAGGCTTAAGCTGTCTGCTGTAATGTTAAGGTTCTGCACACAACAGTGAAGGAGGTTTGGAAGCCTGGGTTATTTCTCTCATCTGTATGCCTGCTCTCATTAATCTAGTCTTGACTGCACAGTCTTGCCAGGAAGGGATAGAGCCATTCTCATTAGACCACAGCTAATATACTGGTCAGGTTGTTAAGGCTCTGCTGGGAGATCCTGACCAGGAGGTGTAAATATTTTCAGCCTGAAGTGAGGACTAAAACCATTTCTTCACGTTTCCTTGGCAAACCTGGAGCTCTTTGGGCACTTTGTGCATGTTCTTGCATTAATGTGGCTGATGGCCTCCAGTGACTAGCTCTCTGTAGCACCTCTGAGGAGGCTCAGGAGTCCTCCGAAATACACTTTGGTCCATCCACATGGCCTGCCATCTCACTTGCCTCTTCAGCAGAAGTGGACTATGAATCTTATTCCAAAGGTGCCTCATTTACCTATTTAAGAGGCTGTCTTGGGGCCTTGGAAATCCTCAAAAGTTCACTTTGATTTGCATTTGCCTGTGAACTCTTCTGGGTAGGCCGGTTTGGATATGGGTCTTACTCATAGCTTCTCTCTAATTGCCTTTGATCCAAAATCTGAAACTGATGTAAATGGGAGATGGCGGAACAGGTCTATAAAAAGAATTGTGGATACTATAAAATATGTTTTCAATCTAAGATGATAGTTGACTTTTCATAAACTTTTCTGTCTCAGGTAAGTGTTCCTGAGCCACTGCGAATGCAAGAGTGGCAGCTTGAGAGCAGTTTTGTTCTTCATTTTCAGTAAAACTCTTTCAGTTGTCACAAATACAGCAGTAGTGTAATATTAGAGCTGAGATCTACCTTTATCATATCAGTATAATTTGGTTTAAAGTCTATATGTAGTTCCCCCATTCATAACTATAGAAATACTTAGTTTTGAAAATCAAGTACAGCAAAAAAATATTTCAGAGTGATGGGCAATAACTAAAATAATGTATGCAGATATTAATAATACCACATGTGTGTGACACCAAAGAAAAAAATAATTACAAGGTATAGCTTAAATACTACCACTGTACTGGGAAGTCAGTGCCCTTACATTATACTGCAATCTGAAACAAAGATGAGTATCTTCATTTCCTGATGACATTTTGAGAATCAGCCCCCATACAAGCTGGTGATCCTTAACTTAATGCTCTTAAGAACTGGCAAGAGGAAATTTATGCACAGGGAAGGGTAAGGAAATGTGTGTGCTTGAATTCATGTTTGTGTTCATGCAGTTCTAGTGTAACTGCTCCTTATGTTCATAAAGTTAAGCAAGATCATGACTGTTGCTCATTTAAAATCTTCAGAAACTATTAGGTACCTTAGATAATGAGATGAGGAAGTGTTTACATCTAGCTGGTCTTTGGATGACCTTTATGCAATGTAGAAAAATGTATAACTAAAAATAGTCCTATTAAAGCCTTAAAAATGTTTCTTGAAAATGTGTTTACTCACACGTGATACCTATTACTCTTCAGCTTGGATAGCTAGTGATAGCATGTTGATATTCAGTGATGACTACGGAAAGCACCAGAAAGTAGTGTCCCAAGCTAAAGTAAATTTATAAACAAGTTATATATGTCGTGGGTGCATTACCAGACCTTGCCAGGCATTGCAACACCCTGCTGTGGTTACAGAGCATCTGCCATTTAACACGTTCTACCCGACATCTTCCACATGACGGAAGCAAAAAAAAAGTCATTCTTTGCTTAGACTCTACTGGAGCACGATCAGTGGCTCATAAAAGCTTACCACTCTGTATGGGGGAAGAATCTGAACTAACACTTGGAGTTAGCTGTGTTGGGAAATGGTTGCATTTCAGAAGTCCTTCACAGCTGGAATTTCTATTTTGCCTGGTGGGACTGACTCAGTTCATTTCATCCAAGCAGTAATTCAAACTCCTAGAAGAGCCAGGCAGGCAAATTGCACCAGAGAATCGAAATTTGGCTGTGGTTGGAGAGTTGACTCTGGGCTTGAGTTACCTTTATGAGTATAAATGCATATTTCAAACTCTGCAAGCACATATGGTATTGGTTGGCAATTAGGCATCCCCTGACAAGGTTATTTGTCTTCAGAGTCCACAAATACAGTAGGATTAGCCTTTGTCTAAGTAAAGAACAAATATATTAAAGTTCCTTATTTTAAAATTATTTACTTCATTTTTCATTCATAAAAGTCTAATCATGCCATCATTTAATCTAATAAAATAATATTGAAAGATACATGGCAGGTAGGCAAAATGTAACAGTAAAAGCTCAACAAGGGATTTTCTCTGTGCTTTGATTACAATAACTTATTGGCCTAGCATAAAAACAGTAGAGAATGGGAAAAAAACTCATTCTGTTCACTTCTCTAATAGCACAAGACCGATTTGCCTTTTGTTTCCTTAGTGTCTTGTCTACTCTTATCTCCAGTGTCCCTGACTTTGAGACTTTTGAAATAATTTACCAACAAAATAGATGCTGTTGTTAAAATTTCTTCTTTGCTATGTATTGGTATTTGCCAGACATTTCACTCTTGTTAACAAGAACTGAATAAATGTAAAACTTAACCAAGCTCTTCTTTGTGGGGCTTTTTTATTAAATACAATGAAAAGAAAGGCTTTTTTAAAGTCACATTAAAAGGAGGATTTGTTCATAATCATGATTGATAAAATTTAACTAGTTGCATTTGCAACCTTTGAGCCAATGTCCCTTCTAATAAATCATATTTTCGTGTCCTTTATTTCATATTTCTGTCATTGATAAGAAGTAGCTATCACGTAATACTAGCAATCACATCTGTTATTCATAGGCATGTTTTCAAATGAACCTGTAATAAACAAATATTTCCAATGTAGCTTTCTTTAAGAAAACATAAAATGCATTTTTTGCAAATTAAATAATGTATAAAAAATGATAAAGGCAAATATGTTAACAGTTATAGGCTAGCGAGTCATGCCCTTGACTGACTGAGGGAAAGCTTTTCTGCTTTGGTAAGTATCAAGAGTAGAATTTGAAAAACACTAATGTGCACAGCCCCTATTGACTCTCAGAAAGATGTGACTTTCAAGGTCACTTAGCCATTTTTAATTATTTCATCCTTAGTCTTTAACAGGAGACTCACATCACCATGGTATTCAAGAAAAAAAAAAGTGCCAGATTTTTTAGACATTAGAATATTTTCTAATATATAAATCCCCTTTATTTAACTATTTAAAACCTCTCATTAGAAAAAACTCTCCTGGCATTTGGAGAAGGGGATTCAAATATTCTTTGGATACTGTTCCCTGCATAGGGGAGGAAAAAAAAACTGGATAGTCTCTGAGAGTGAATGCAAAATAGCTAATCTTCTTCTGACTCCCAAATACTTTTGCCTGGGCACAATGTGAGCTGTCATCAAGAAAAGATCATAAATAAAATATGATTTAACTAAACACAGCAAATAATATATATAATGCTTTAGTAGCAACAGCAGACTGAATGACTGCTCGTAGAAGTGTTGTTGTTATGATCAGCATCAGAGTAAAAATAAGTGTCCCAGAATAGCTTCCTTTTTTGTTTGTTATTGGATGTAAAAAACACTACCTGTCCTTCTCCAGGGAACAATAGATTGTTTGTTTGTAAGGGAAAAAGCCAAAAGGCAATAAAGAGGAATCATACAATCTGCCAGCAGAGCAAACAGTGAAAGCTGGACATGTACATCCCACAGTGCTTCGTAAGCTGACAACTGATACTGACAAATACCATCAGACCATACCTCTGTCCTCCCACTGCTCATCTTAATCTTATCTTTAAAAATGGTAGCCTAGGTGTGAGAACACAGACCTGACACAGTGGAGAGCCAGGGATGGGGGAAAACACGGAGCTAAAAATAGGATTTCATGATGGAGAAATATTGATACTATGATTAGCATTAAGTTATGTGAGTAGCAGGAGGCTTTTTGTAACTGGAGATACTGAAATTTCAATTCATCCATATGATAGAGGCTTATAAAACTCTGACGTAGAAACATCTGTTGAAATGAACTGCCCTGTGTCTTGCCTTATACCCTAGACCAAATGTGTATTTCCAGCTCTGCCACTAGCACCACTGTGACCCAGGATGAGCCACCCACCTCTCCTGTGTCCCTGCTTCCAGCTATGAAAAATGGGTTAATAACACCTGTCTTGCAGGGAAGTTGTGAGCTTGCATTTTTCAGCCAGATTGGGGATGTTAAGAAACCATGTTGAGGTAATTGACTGATGCTTGGGAAGTGCTTTGAATGCAAATATGAAGTAGTCTTACTTTATTCAGGCTTTCTTATCTTTAATTTTCCATTTACAATCCGGTGCACATGTGGCAAGTTTCTTAGTTACAAAAGACATTTCTTAAGGAAGTTTATGAGCAGTAGCATATCAGAAGGTCTGAACAGGGGGATTTTTTTTGCTTCTTTCAGATTAACTGTTTACAGCTTTTACCATTGAAGTTTCAAAAGTGCAAGAAAAGAAATATAAATGCCCATTCAACTCTAAAAGCATTTGGAAGACGATAGCAAGCTCATCTTCTCCCCACGTTAAAGAGCCTGGTCATTTTTGGTGATTTTCCTTCTTTCTATTTCTGACTCTTGCGCTTTTATTGGGTTTAGTTGCTCACCTTCTCTTTGATTTCTTCCCTTCTAAGTGCACACACTTACCGTCTCTCACTTCCCTGCTCCCTCTCGAGGTATGAAATGCGCTGTGGCTGTCCGGTGCAAAGGCTCTTGTACTGCTCAAGGTCAAAGTCTTGCAGTTCCTGTGACTTCCCATATGTTTTGTAATTCCTTTTGTGTCCCGGAGAAGGCTAATGCTGCTGCCTTGTTGGGAAGCCATGAGTGTGAAAGCTTTTGATGCCCCAGGTACCCCCAGAAAGAGGGACCCCGGGGAATTTGCTTGTGCTAATGGCACATCCTGCCCCACAGAAATGCTCCCAGGGAGCACCTGCTCTTCCCTGTGGTTTTGCAGAAGTGGGAGCCTTGTCTCCCTCATTCATTTCCCAACAGACTGAGGCATTAGCTCAGTGTATGGATTTTGCAAAACCAAATGACCTGGCAGATTTGGCCTTTGGAGAGTTGGATTGACCATGTTTAAATGCACGGGGGATCTGGTGTGAACCCCATTAGCAGCGGTGCGCAGCCAGCGCTGGAGTGAGTGACCCTGAAGTTCGCAACAACTGTCATTTTAATTGGTTTTCTAATCTGCTGAACAATCTTCAACATGACCCGTCTGGTGCTTCCAAATGCTCCCAGCCATGGTTGTTATTAAAATAAATACAGGAATTATTGTTCTCTTTAGTCAAATATTGATTCACACGCTGTTTCTCCTGGATAGTATTCGTAAAGTCATGATTACATTTACTCAACAGGATTAAGATGTGTGGATTAAATCCATTTCCATTCTACAGGCTGTTGTGTTTTCTGAAGAATTTAACATTCCCTTTGGATGATCTAGGAGAAACTTTTAGGGGTTTATCCGTGAGGCCTTTATAGTTCTAGTAGTATAAAAGAACATTTCAAATAACACCCTCTTTTGTGACCCTGATTCAAACAGGTAAGTAAAAACCTGTCAGCTGTAATAATACACCTTACCACATTGAAGTACACTGAGTCTTCATCAAGTTCATGTGTTCCATTGTATTTTCAAGCTCCACAAATATGAAGTTCTATCAATAGGTGCACAAGTATTTAGCCTTTGATTTCAAATTGTGATGTTGCTTTTGCTAAATGGAAGTCCTTTCGAGACAATTGTGTTCCTGCTCTAATAATCTCTGCGGTGGCTTGTTTTCATCACAACTTTTTCTGTGCTGGAGTGATTGAAGTTTCTTCCAGTTCAGAAGCACTGCTGCAGGCAGAGACTGGTTAAAACTAGTTCTGACATGCAATTCTGACTCTCTTTTTGCTGCATGTCACTAATCATCTTACTTAGTCTTGGGGTCATTGTGCAATATTGTTACAGAAGGCTTCAAAGTCATTGATCAAGAAATATGAATCCATCACAGTGTGTAATTGGGTATGAACTGTCATCCTCCCACAACAGGCACTTTGGCAACATCAGAAAGGATGCACTTTTACTTAAATAGTCATAGCAGGATCTTGTCTTCTTGGTAATACAGCTTTTATGAACTGAGAATGTGGAAGATAATTTGACATAGGTGCTCAAGGAAGTTAGGAGTAACCTTTGAGTGTATTGCACAGGCTCTCATGATACTGCAAGTATTCTCTGTTATTAAAATATATGAACTTTTGGTCATACTGTTGAGTAGCCAAGTGCTCACAAAATCAAAATCCCTATGCAGCAGTGTCCAGAGCTGCCAACATGCTAGTTTTCAGACAGGTCTCAGTGAAGGCTTGGTTGTTACTTGTCCCATCCCAGTGGGTTAACAAATATTTGAGCTGACCAGCTTCTGGGATGAAGAGGGCTGCCATGGCCCGGATATTGGGTGGGAACCAGTCAGATGGTTCAAAACCAGCTTGGTATTCTTTATTATTCCCATCAGTCAACAGGATGTGTATGAAGAAATCACGCATACAGATGACTTCAGAAATGGGAACAATGCTTATAAATGTTTGAAATTTCATTCAGCTGGCCTGCGTGTTTTGAAATGCACCTTGAATTCTTTTGTGAGTCCAGCCAAATAAAGGTAGGGACCACTACCTTCCCTGGTTTTTGGAGTATATTTTGGAAAAAATATTACCAAAAAAGCTATAGCATTAGTGACAGGCTTTATATAATAAAGCTTTACAATGGTTTTGCTGACGAGCTCTTAGTTACTGCGGCATTAGCCAACAGAGCTATAATAAAGAGCTTTATCTGGGATTAAAGTTTCTGGAATTGCTCATTAATTGGATTAATGAACTGTAATTCATCATGTATGTCAATCCAGCTTTAGTCGAACTCCTTCTTCCACCCTCCTTGTAACATTCATCCAAGGAAGACCTCTTCCTTTGGAAAGTTCAAGAACGATGTTAAGACTTCCATGATTTCATGTTCAGTTTAAATTCCTAACGTTGTCAAAATTCCTTCCCTGGACACCTCTGTAACTTTATGTAATATTTAGAGTACTTCGGGTATTTTTAAAAAACCCTAATTTCAGAGCTTGGGTCTAGATGTTTTTTTTTTATATATTACAGGGCTGCAAAAGTGTGTTTACTGGGCTTTTTTATTTAAAAAAAATAATACGTGCAGTGTTTAACTTAGATTTTGTTGTTGTTGTTGAAATACGGTACATTCTATTAAAATATCTTCCTAAAGGGAGTGAAAAAGATGCAGCTTAAAACTTCCGATAATTTGCAGTTAAAAGACTTCTTTGGAAAACATGGTTTATTTTTTATTTATTCACATTTTTTCCTATGTGCTGATAAATGATCTAAAATATTAAAATGTTTTTTTAGCTTTTTGCCTCAGATAAGCTCTTCCATTTGCACCTTCAAAGGACACTTCTTCACTGAATATACAGAATATATGTTACTGGAGCGATGGCACTCTGAAACAGTAACATTAGCCCTGCTCAGCTGTCAAAAGCTGAAAAACAGATTCTGCAGATATCAATCCTCTGGAGTTGTTAATAAATTGCCTCAGTCTGGTTATAGAAGAATATGTGCATGGCAGGAAGTCAGAATTTGAAATGAAAATGTTTCTGAAGTTTGGAAGTTACCTAATCATACATCTTCCCATTTGCTCTGTGTGTGTTGAAGCCCCTTGGCCTGAAACTCGAAAGGGTAAGGAGCTCTCTGCTTTCATATCTTGGTGGAGAGAAAGAGCTGTTTCATCTGCATATCCCAGTGATTCTCAATTGTCAGCACACACAAGTTCCTGAGGGAAAAGGAGCTATCTACTCCCATTTATTTGTAGAGTGGAAGTCAAACATGGTCACAGAGACGCCTTAATGTACATATACTTTCTATACAGAACATTTTCAGTGGAACGGCAGGACTTGCCCTGCCTAAAAGAAGTGCTGAATAGACTGAGGAGTGGAGTAAAAAGAGCTTCTGCTATTTCATGTCAAGGAGCTTTTCCTCTGCTCCTGGTTCCCCCTGTGTTGGTGGGAGGATGCTTTGATGGGAAGCAGTGAAAGCCTGCATCTCACTGAGATGCATTGTAAAGCCCTTCTGCAGGTGGGGAGAGCAGAGATGAACCAATGCTGGTAAGATCTCACCAACTTAGCTGCTGAATGTGACTCATGTCAATAGAGCTGGATTAGAGCCCTCAAGAGAGGGCTAGGCTCAGTGAATGGACTGGAAGACAGGCCAAGCTGGTTGCACCCAAACTCTGATATTTTAATGTTCCCTGCCACCAAAGCAAGGATGTCACTTGATATCCGAAGTGACATTTTTCCACATGCTCTTCACTTGGTCTGGGGGAACTGAGTTAATGAAACACTGGCAACGTTTCTGTGAGTGAATGCATTGCTTAATGTTAAGAGTAATAACTTTTATAAGGAAAGGTAATATCTCTCATTAGACCACCTAAGATAATTAGAAAACGGATAGACTTTCAAGCCAGAGTTCCTTTGTCAGTCTGACAAGAAGAACAAAATTCAACCTAATGTAGGTCAGACTTGTAATTCAATCTAATTGTGTTAATCACTTGGTGGCAGAGAAGGAAGCTGGCACCTTGGCTCAGTGAGCGCTGCTAACAGGGGACAGGGACCATCACCTTGTTTTGGCTGAAATATGAAGGTGCTCTGTATTGTAAAGTGGGTGAGAGGAAGATTGCAATGTACAGTAATACCAGAGCTCTTACAGATTAGTATTAACCAGTTGGCTTCTAAGCTTTTAGTTCCCAGCTTGTCTTTTGAAGGTATTTTCCTGGGTCTTCTGTGAGCACTGGCTCTGAGAGATTAAAGATGGAGCACTTGTTTTGAGTCTCTGCTGGGAAAATAGGAATTGAGATTCATATGACATTACTGTCTTCCTAATAGGCCTGTTCACTCTTTAATTATGTCTAAAAGTTTCCCTTGTTTTGTACACAGACTCAGAGTGGGCTGAAATTGCTGAAATTTAGCCGCCTTCTATGAGATAGCCATCACCCAAACAGTTAAGGCAAAAACAGTCCTCCAGAGAAAAATTCATGTCACTTACCTTCAGGGGAGGCTGATACTGGATTAACTTAATGCATTTGACAGAAATCATGGGTAATTCAATAGTTGTCACCTCATCTACAGCATCCTACAAAGAGGCAATGACTCAGGGAAGCCCCAGCTGGGGACAGAAACCATGGAGGTTATCTAGCCTAAGCTTTGCCTGATGTTTCACATACATTTAAGATGGCTCAGATCAGCCTTTACTGGTGGTGAAACAGGGCACAAAGGTAAGAATATTTAACCAGCTGCCTTACCTGTGCAACCATCCCAAGTTTAGTGCAATTATTTCATCAGTAGCAAAATACTATTAATCCCAGGAATTCGCAGGTGCTGCTCAAACCAGAATTAGTTTCCTGTTAAAGAAATCAGCTTGTTACTTGAATCTGGCTGTTGCTCCTAACAGTAGGATTTGAAAGGTTATATCTAAAGGCACGTAGGCATTCAAGGTGCTTGCATTAAAAATTATGTAGTTGTTTTTAATTAGATGGATAAAAGCAAATTGGGCTGAGTGTCCAGTTGATCCTTGTGCTTTCAGGAAACATGGGAAATTTACCCGTGCTCTGAGATGTCTTGACATGGGTAGAAAGCAAATGTGAGCACAGTGAACCAATAAGACCTTTTAAATATAAGAGACTGCTCTTTTATTATCAGCTAGAGATGTTTTGTCTTGTTTCCTTCATTGCAGTTGTAAACTGGGATGGTGACAGATAGAGGTTCCCATGCCACAGGCAGTGAAGGCAAAGGAGAGAGCTCCTGGGAAATTCAGCCTTTTGCAATGCAGGATACAAAACCTCAGTCTTGTAGTGAAGGACAAGAACAACTGCACTAAGTCTAAGCAGCTGCTGTCTGAGGCTGGGCTGGAAATAATCTCGGACTTGCGGCCAGCCTCTGCAGTTGAGGTTGCAGAGATCACCTAAATGCACAAATTCCAACCCGCGTGTTTTTATAGCTGTCACTGTCATCTTGATTTCCCTGTTTGCGAAGCAGATCGCAACAGAGAATAGATGTGTGGTTTATTCTGATTTATCCAGTACGCAGTGTATTAGACATACAGATTTATGCCATCAGTTATGCCAACATCTTCATGTCAAGAGCCAACATTGATTTCATGCTAAGGTGAAGCATTGTGTGGGCTGCAGTCAGGATGCACATATCTGAGCTACTGGAGGCCCACAGAGATTAAAAGCTGTCTACAGTTACCGATAACGGTATCAGACATCCTCATTTACGAGCTGCCTTTTGGAGTCTGCAGTGTCTAGGGTCTGTCTCTGATACCATCCATGCCGGCAGCTGCTTGGTGTGTGTCCGTGAAGCAGCTGACTCGAAGCTTCGATTACCCAAGGCAAAACTGTCTACCCCCAGCTCAAAACCTGAGCAATTTGCATGAATTTTAACACACACAGTTCAGGCCATGGAATACGTCAATGAGCAAGCACTGTGTAGAAACACCACTGCATATATTAATATGCCAGGAGAGCATTACGCTGAATTGAAATTGTATTTCTGGCTGTAATCTTCTTAGGTGAAAAACAAGGTTGCACAGCTCACAGCTTGACCCACAGTGCTGGCACAACTCCATCCCACTTATAAGTGTTCTCTCCTCTGAGACCCTCATACAACCTAAATACAGCTCTTCTTATAACGAGATAAATCTCTATAGCTTGTCTCTCTCTTTATTCAAGCAGACTTTGGAGTCTATTTTATATCACAATACACAAGCAATATACTTTGCATCTATTGCAATTAATCTGACTGGTTTTCTCTCCAAACCAGGTACGGATTTATCTCTTTCTGCTCCTGGATCACTTCTACTCTGAGTTTTGTTCGGTGCTTTAGAGAGCCCTGATTCCTTGTTACTCCAAGAAAATGATAACACTTTACCCATACTTTAGGATGTAGATTGAGGGCTAAGATTGCTTTACAGAAAAATTGCACATCTTCCACCATTGTGGAGTTTTTCCTCAACACAGCTGACACTATTTCAAATTGAACACTTTTAGATGGCTGCCACAAAAAACATCAAACTCTTCTGTTGAGTGTAAAAGTCAATGCCAAACCCTAGGAAACACTGCTCAAATTATCATTTAAAATGTCAGCACTGGCTGTAATGAAAACTGAGTTTTCAACTACTCCAAGAAGCCCACTTACAAAGGGATTTTTCTAGAGTTTTGAGACTTCTGTGGTGTATGAGGAAGATATATATATATAAATATAAATTAATTTGCAGAAATATAGATTATATTGCATTATTATTTTATTAACACTTAATGACTGGATCACCCTACCAGCAAGATGACAGTTTCTGCACAACTGCAAAAAATATGTGAATCTAGCAAATAAAATCTGATTTTCTAATACAGCACAAGATAAATTATGATATGTAGTTTTACAAAAGGGTGAATGCCACAATATTAAAGAAAAAGTTTATTACAGATAATTGCTTGCTCTGTTTATGCTGTTTCTGTAGAACTTGGGTAAGCAATTTATTACAGAGATTTATAACTGTTTTCATGAAGATGTATGAAACTAAAATAATTGCAAGCCTTTTTAATCCATCTATAAATCATTTTATACATTAAATTTCTTCCATATAAATTTTATAGATTCATATATAAAATGCAAGTTAAAATTGCTACATGCTTTCAGATGAACCAGCTATTGCATTCCTTTTCACCTTCTTATTATTACCTTATGTATTCTCTTCAAGTATAATACATTAAAATTCCCACAGGTTACTTAATGTTAAATTTTTAATGGCTGTTATAATTCTCCATTTAAAAATATTTTTGTAAGGATGTCAGTGGTGGGTACCGCATATGTTTCTTCTTGATAGAACTAGCAAAGCGTTCCTTAGTTTGGAAGCCAGGGTAACAGTGAGTGAGCCCTGGAGAAAAACTAGCCAAGGCTGTCTGCGAGGGGAATTGCCAAAGCAAGGGGGAAAGCAGCTCAGCCACGAGCGAGCCCCAGCGGTGCTGAGACCCTGGCACTCTTGGGTCAGACCAAAGTCTTCTACATCCTCCCATGGCTGATCCCTGTCCTTCAGGCAAGCCCAAGGGAGCTGGGATGTAGGAGTCGCTGCTCAAAGACTCTCCTTTTCCAATCCATTATCTCTCTTTGCAAGACGTGGCAAAATCCCTCTTTTGCTAGCAAGACTCTGTGGATTTAATTGAACGTAAGTGGCGGGCGCCAAGGTCCTTTCTCCTCCCTGCTCTCCGTAGCTCACGCTGTCCAGGTCTCCTCCCTTTTCCTTGTCATACCCACTCTGAGGCCGGCATAGGGCCAGACCTGTTTCTGCAAAGTTAATGGAGGTTTTGCTGTAATTTTGGTGGAAACAGGACCTTAAATTGTGAAATCCCCCAAAGCGTTTTCTGAAACCTGTTAGTCTGCAGTGTGACTATGTCACTTCTATGGCAACGACATGATATTGTTCACTCCTAATTGTTTTGACTGCTTATTCATCCGAGTGGATTATTATGCGCATTTGTGCTTTGTGAGAACTGAATTCTGAACAAATACCGGTGAGGAAAACAGATTCAAAATGTCCTTTTAGCATTACATTCTTCATGTTGACGAATATATATGGAAAAAGTTAGATGATTATTTTTTTTTGTTTGCATTTTATCTAATGATAGCAGAAGAATGATCATTAAGGTTCTTTTTAAAGCATAATTAGAATTTTTAAAAGAATTAGAGACACAGTGGAGGTAAGGTGTCCATTTCCCCCAAATGTTCTTTAGAGGAAATACAAAGAGAAAATTTTGGGTAGGGTAAATTTAGCATAATTCCTAAGACTGAAAACAAGTAGGGATGTCCTTTTTATTATTTGTACAGAACTCTTGTTTTCACTCAACAAGGGTACAACTTAATCTTATTGTGAAAACCCCTGGTACTGTGACTACAGGCACTGCACTGAGGAAAACGGCATGAGTTGGCCCTTGCCACTTGACTTCCAGTTGAAGTTCCATAAAGTATCTGAGCTCCTACTTCACACTGTGTCTTCTGTTAAAATTGTCTACTGGTTATGTTACCTGGTCTTCCCCCACACTCCTTTTGGAATTTTTCCCTCTGTTTTATACTGTGTTCATGCATGTTTTTTTGGTGCTGTTGGGGTGAGGGCATTGTACAAAACAGATAATGCAAGATATTCTTTATTTCTGTTAAGGAGCCCTCCAGTTCCGCCTTGTTTGCTCCAGGACATCATATTCCAACTGGTCCACTAGGATTTCCATTTCCTTCTACATTTCAGTGAACTCGAGTCCTTGTAGGTTATTTAATGATTTTTCAGAAGACTTAACAAGGTTATTGCCACTAAAGTGCTTATATCTCAGAGGACTGAGAAATAGAAATATGCAGTTTAAGTCACAGAACTTTACAAAATCTTTTTGGAGAAGAATTCTCCTGACTTTGTATTTAGGCATCTGGGACATACACCTTGATGATATGCAACTATTATCAATGTGCTGCTACATGTATTTTAAATACAACAGCGCTTCAATTATAAATTACTTACTTGTTTCTGTATTATTTTAAATGGTAGTTAGGAAGTTCAAAGCCATTTCATTACTACAGCAAAATTTATCTGTGGGGACATTAGAATAAAAAGTACTTTATTTGCTTTGTGATTTAAATTGCACCATTGTGGGGTATCAGCTTGCATTTTAAAGCTGTAAATTCACAAAATTACATTATGTTTATAGTTGTCATCAAAATATAAAAAGGAACATTAATCTTCTAGAATTTAATTTTGCCTGGATTTTAATTCCATTGCTTATTACCAGAGGGATTTATAGAATTTTTTTCTTAATATCTCTGACTTCACAAAGTTTATGTTTGAAAAAAATGATATGCTACAATACTAAAGTAATTTTCTAGTTGATAGCTTTAGTATTGCCCTCTTATTCTCTAATAATTTAAACACAAGTATTACAGTACTCCATTTTTGTCCCAGTTCAATAGAAATTTTATGCCTGCAATATTTCAGCCCTCAGCTGCAACGCAGTGCTGGGAATGAGGTTGGAGTTTCCTAGTTTCTGCACCAACTTCTCCCAGCTCTGCTCAGATGAGAGGTGGAACCAGACCCCTCCCTGAGAGAAGATGCTTCTTCTTTCCCTGATACTTCTTTCAGCTGTCAAGTGATTTTTATTATTAGATTCAGGTTCCTTTTGCAGCAATCTTTACCTTTCTGTCTCTTTCTGGTATTATATCTCCTGACACATGGGCTGGGTGTTGCTGAGGTTTCATGCATCCCTACGTGATCATCCCTCTCAGTTACACAAACTGAGTGAAGGAAAAGAAAACACGTCCTCCTTTGGGCAAACAGCATCATTCTATATTACTGTAGTTCAGAATAAACATTAACTTGTTAATACCATGTTAATACTTATCCTCCATGAGGAAAAATGGGAGATTGTGAGATTGTTTTTCCTTCATTTCTTTTCATAGGCAAACATTTCATTGAGCAGATGGGATTCTGATACTCCAGTATCAGACAAAGTTTGTAAAATATAATAGCTGTGGCTGCCTTGTTCACACTGATAAGAGAGAAGCCTATTTTGTCTGGCAATTTTGAAGTCTTGTGTGAGGTGCAAGATGAGAAAGGTGTGTATCATGGCAGATGCACGTTTATTTTTCTTATGACTAGATGTGGCATGAGCAGCTAAAGCAAGAAAAAGTCAAGACTACATTCTTCTTGTAGCGTTTCAAGATCTCAAAATGCTTTTATTTAACAGTTTAGCCTTGTTCCATTTAAAATTTCTTAAAAAAATAAAAACAAGTAAACTGAGAAATAGTGAGAAGCTACATACACTGCTCATTGTTTGTTGTGCAGTTGCCAGAGGAGCTCTATGAGATTCACTCCTTGGAGACTGCCTCTATTTTCTATGACTTCTGGGGTCAGTCATACTTTTAGACATCAGGGCGAGGGGGTCAACAGTTGCCGAACTGCCCATCTGGCATGAATTTCTGATATTGGAAATTACCACCAACATCAGAGTTCAGAGAGAAGTCTCTCTTTTGTCACTATATCAGGCACTTTTCGTCATTGCCTACACGACTCTTTCGTTTGTCACTTGAATTTTTATGGGCTGTATTTTAGCTCTATTGAGAGAATGGTAGCTCCTACATTTAGAAACATTTTCATACAGAATAGCTTAGTCCTTCATGTATTTCCGTATAGATTTCCCTTTTTCCATTTCGTTCCACAAAAGCAGGCAGCAGACCCGGTTTCCAAAAGGAATGGTTTACAATGTTTGCTAACCTGAGTTGAGAGAGGGAAACAGTTAATTTGGACACTCTCATTTAGACGATCTTTTTACCAGTCCATGTGGGAAGACAATGAATTACTTGCAGATATTAAAATCTCAAAAATGCGACAGGGATGCTGGTTTAATAGAAGTGAGAACTTATAAATATTCCATGTGCCTGGGATTGTATATTACATTTCTGCAATTTTCATACTGCTATTATCTATTTTTATTATGAGCTTTATTCTATCAGCAGTTCTGATAACTTCAGTAAAAAGTTTATGTAAGAAAACAAATCTAAAATGTTTTTCATTATAGACTAAGTTAGTGTATGTTTGGACTGTCAGTCATCCTTATTTCTAGTGGGGATTTATTGCCTGTTTGTCATTTGTAGTCTACAGATCATACTTAACAGTAAACAAAGGCCTGTCTTTTATTATAGCTTATGCATGTCAAGGATGATTTTTTACTTACGTTTGACATCAGAAAAGCCAATTTCTGAACATCCTGAACCTTTAGTTTGTCAGTTCATGGGATGGTATGACACTCCTGTTGTCATTGTTGAGAGTCTAGCTGTATCAAGTGTTATGTTAGTGTCTAACTGTGACTGAAGGTACAAACGTGGACAAACTGTGATGGGTGGCTTGCTTCTCACGAGTTCCTTAGGATGACTATGGTTTGGGGTCTAATTTAAATTCAAAGTTAAGAAAAAAATGATGCTAATTTCAGAGTTTCAACTGTTCTTCTATGACCGATCTGTTAGACTATGTGTCAGGGAGAGGACCCTGTACAGAGAGATAATTTACCTCTTTATAAAAACTGATCCAGGATCTTTCTACCTACCTACCTGCATTGGTTAATGCAGTTACTCAGGAGGAGGAGGAGGCGGCGTTTGCAGGGGGCCACCTCCTTCATATGCATTTCAGACATACTAAATAAATAATACATCCATTACTAATGTCTCAGCAGGGTGATCTTCCACCCTTTCGCTCTAGTCTCCGGGAAGCCATTGTAGTTCCAGTTCCAGTCATGCTCTTCTAATTTTTGAAAAGGTTAACACAGTTTTATCTTTAATAGCTGCTTGATCATTGCAGAAGCTAACAAGTCATGTTGGAAACATTAGTCAGGGAGACAGGGGAATATATCTGTATGTCTCACACAATTATAAGGAGAGTTATTCTCCTGCTGTTATCACTACATTACCATGGCTGGTATTGAAATGACATATTTATTAGGGAAGAGTACATGAGGTTCAAGAAGCTTTGGGTGCCTGCCAGCAGTGAAGTGTTTGCCTCTTCCCTCCTCCATCTGGTCATTTGATTGTCCAAACCATCTTGTGAAAACAGTCAGGCTATTGTTGCTTCTCTTCCATTCAAGGATCCCACGTTGGCACTTTCATTAAAGGGTATCAGCAAGTTCACTGCCATAGTGACTTAACTAAGTAGTAGAGCACTGTTAAGCAGACAGCCAAATGAAGCAGCTTTTTTTTTTTTAATTAAGTGTACCTAACTAAGCTTATGCACCTCTCTGTAAATTTTCTTTAATAAATTAATTGTAATTCAAATTTTTCATTAATTTAAAACAGTAATATTGATATGTTTCCCACATCTTTTCTCTGACCATATCCAGCAGAGTTCTCTCTTCACCAGGAAAAAGGCAAATCCCTCCATCTCTCATCCTTTGGGTTTCATCTTCTCTGAATGGTCTGGTCAGTCAAGACCCATGCAATGGCTCGGAAAATCAGAAACTGTTAATTCTTCCAAGCTTCCCCAGCTCAGCGTTCAAAGGCAGGTTCCAGCATTAGGGGGTGGTGGTCCAAGGCCAGCTTTGCTTTGCTCTCACCTCCTCCCCAGTGTAGAGGAAAACAGAGGAGATCCTGCATGTACAGGATCCCAACAGAGAATGCTCTGCTGACTGTGTCTGTCTTCTGTGTTCAGCACCTACTTATATTTAAAGACAAGCCTGACTTGAACTCTATAAATAAACTGGAAAAAAAAATCCCAAATTACAGTGATCAAAGCTGTTCCTTACAGCCTTGTACCTTGTTTACGGTACATCTCTTGATGTTGTGCTTCCTGATTCCACCTGCACTTGAGCGTGCCACACACAGAGACATCACTTCTGCACTGCAGCTCAGAACCCGTGCCAGAATATAAAATCAACAGGAAAAGTTTGTTAAGTCTTTGTGGCTTGGATGTTGCATAATTTAATGGCCACACACAACTAGAAGAGCCTTTATCTGTTTCATAAAGTAGCTAGGAAACCAATGTAATATAACTGTGAAAGCGGATTGAATTTCTAATATATTTGCATGTTGAACTCCTTGAAAAAGCAGAGAAGCTTGAAATGGCCTGAGCAGGAAACAAAATAAATACAGGAGGGAGAAAAGCTGGAGAAGGAGCTGAGAGAAGCACCAGTGCCAATCCTCTTTTAGCTGCCCTCAGCTGGATTAGAAATGATGCATTTTGCACTGTACGTATTAGCTATCAGGAGCTGAAGTCAAATGTTCTGGAGCCCTGGGACAGATCAAGGAACATAAGCAAAATCAGTTGCCTTCCATGTGTTTTCAGCTGTAAATCTAACCTCTTTCCAACAGTTCAGATAGATTAGGAAATGTTATAATTCTTCCCATGCTGTACGTAGCCATGTGCTCTGGGAAAAGGATAGGAAAATGCAGGTATGTTTAAGTTGCTTTTCCACTTGAAGAGAAAAACTGTGTTAACTTGGAGATCAGCACACTGATCTAATGTTACGTGGCAGTAATCTGCAACCATGCCTTATTTCTACTATGATGATGCATTTCTGTACTTGCATTAGTTCATAAAATATTTTTTAAAGAAAGACTACAAACAAAAAAAATGTTTGATACATATTTCCTTTTTATTACAAAATATAATAGTATTATACTACTCATATACTAGATATGTATGCATACATCTATATATATATAATAATATGTCTGTATCAATATCTATTTTGGTAGACATAAATAAATATCAACATCGATGTCGATACATAACTCAGTATAGATATTTGCAAAATTGTTTCGTGTTTAAGAAATGAGCACTCTAAGTAAAATATAACAGATCTTTGAAAAATCTGCAAATGTTAACCAGTTGCTCAGATAACTTGATACGGAAGTAACACAAAGCATTTCTTGTTAGCAAAATACAGTGTTTTAATGAAGGCACACATTGTAGGTAGGGCACAAAGAAATTAGTGCAGTAAGGTCAACGTTTACTAACACATCACTACATTTCAGCTGGATATAGGTTAATATTACAGCATCTTTGGTAACAATTTTCACTAAAAGTATTAGTTTAGTGGCAATATTTGTAGCTATTTTCACATTGAACTACTATCAGATTGCATTTAAAGTATTTTAGTGGCTTAATGTTACTGCTGGACAATGCTAGTTAGTCACTGTAATTGCCTAAAGATTCCATATTACTTTTAAATGGGGAAAAGGAAGACTAATGAAGTTATACAATTAGAGTAATCATAGCTAATGGTTAAATAAGGATGTGAATTGCATCTGTGCAACTGTTCTGAGTTCTTTGATATCCTGGGTTTAATGACAGCTGAGTCTTAAGAGCAGAAGCTTAAGAGAAATTAAATGTTCCCCATCTAGAGCTGATGACCTGAAATTGTGCAAGAGCTTAAAAAGATTAAAAATCTAGCTGAAAGCCCAGCCTACGTTTATTATAATACAGTTATTGCAATAATATTTTGGTTTTTACTGTATCATCTGAAAATATTTTGCAATTGGAAAAAAAATCTATAGAAGAGGTAAAAGCAGGACTTTAATTCTTTAACTTGCATGATTTCAGGAGATGTTTCTGACCTGAGCTCTGAGTACGCTCAGAGAAATTTGGGTCAAACTCTGAGATCCTGTCTTGTGGCTGCCTCCTGGTATGCAGGGTGAGAACCTGGAGTTCCCAAGAAAAACTAGGGCAGGGAGGATGCTTGGGATATTGAGAGCATCTTGCAGATGATAAAAGGGTCTTCCCTAAAACTTGTTAGATCAATGTCATTGTCTGGGAGAGAAATGCTTTGGACTGAGACAGGCGGAGACAAGTCTGTAATGACTCTGGGCAGTCTTTGCAACAAAACAAATGGATACACCAGAGTACAGAGAAAAGAAGATGTAAGTGATTGTTTTTACATTTTATGTAAGTTCAAGGTATGAATTTTTGAGCTAAACCAATAGTTTTATGGAAAATAATTTCTTTTCTAGCTAAAGCACTCTCTTGATTTGGTTAATTTAGACTGTTTGCTCTCACGTATATCGTAATGTTCGATTTCTCTGCTGCTTTAATGTAAACACTGAGCAACGTGTCCATTATTTTATCAAGAGTGTCATACTAAAAATTAATGTGTCAACATGAATAAACCTAGAAAATTATTTCAAAATAATTGGACAAGTAGCTTTCATTGCAGCCCTCAGTTGACTAAACTAATAGTCAATGAGAATGCCATGATGGAAATATTGACATGTGTGGTTGAGAAAACACAGAAGAAGCTAAATGATGACTATTTTTTTTTAAAAATTGTGTGTACTGAAGGAGGTGCAGCAAGCATTGCTTCTCACACAGGCTTCTGGGCCTTTGTAGCAGTCCAGTAGCATCTGTTTCAGCTTTCAGCAGGACCCTTGAGAACATGCATACTTGAGGTAGATTTGTGTCACTCCTACCTTTGGCACTGCCTTATCTCAGAAGACTCAGGCAGCATCCAGTGCCTTCAGTCTGTCTTTGCAACAGGTTTTTTTCTTTTTTCTCTGTGATATTTTACCCATCACTGTAAACTTCAAGGGCTTCAAAGCACAAAAACTTCAAGCACTTTTGTATGCTTTCTAACATTCATAACAATGCTTCGTCCTTACAAAAAATATTATGTACAGAATTAATCATATCAATAACCTTTTAAGTACAATGTCTGTAACATCTGGGGTACTATGACCCATGATTCTGTGATCATCAGTGAAGAATAAATGAAAATCTGACATCAAAGTACAACAGTGAAACAAAACCTGGCTCCAGAAGAAGGAAAATAAAACAATGCTGACTGAAACTGCTGCTATAACCTAGGACAGGTTTTGGCCACCAACTAAACCCATATGTGTGTCCACTAAGTTTAACCCCGGTGTAACAAGATACAAAACTCAGCATTCAGAATCCAGAACAACTGGGGTAGGTTAAGTGGCTGCTTCTTCCTTTTCCTCTAGACGCTGCTGGTGCAAAAGCTCTGGGGTCACCTGGAACTTCTACCAAAGAGCAAAAGCAGCATTAAACAGCTCACAGCCTAGGAAGAGCATCCCAAAAACTTTCTGCAATTACCAAGACTTTCACTAAAAGGACTCCTACAGCCTGTCAAGTTTTTAAAAAAATACAGGAGATAGGAACAAACTTCCAACAGATGTAGCTGTCATTTAAGATTAAAGCAAAAAAGCTGGCATTACAAAACCTTAACGATGTGTGCAATCACGCTTGTTTCTACCAAAGCAAAAGCAGCAACATCTCTTAAAATATTTCAGTCAAAAATAAAAGAACAAAGTGCAACAACAATAAATAAATCAAGACACCGAGTAGAAGAGCACCACAGGATGTCCACACATGCATCCTGTAAGCACCTCAAAGCCCTGTCGTCAGGGACCAATAATCCATCCAGGGAATCATTTACTTTCCACAAATCATGCTGAAACGTGAAGTCATAAATTCTCCTTCTAACAAGAGGCAAACATATCTGCTCTAAAAGTAAGAAAAATAGGGAACAGGAATGGTTAACAAAACCCCACGACGCTACGTGATGTCGAGTCTGGGCAGAGGAGGGCTGCTGGAGTCCCTGGCCTGAGACCAAATCCTTAGAAAAGAAGAAGAGAGGATAGTTGTTTTAGGAAAATAACCTCATTTCAAACCAAGCAGCCATCCTATCTAGCACAAATTAGTAGTGCTTCTGAAAACCAGCCTCCTGCTAACCTGGAAATAAAGTAATCTTCCCATATTAATCTGTATCGTGTCCAAACACCGCACGTGTCCCCTCAGCCAGAGAGTAAATGGTACCGATAGCGCCTCGTGTCGCCAGGACGTTTTTCAGCCTCTCGGGACCAGAGAGGATTGAGTGAATAGGCTATTGCATACACATAATGGGGATAATTGCTTTCAGGTGAAAGGAGCTTACAGTCATATCCAAAATCCACTTTTACTCAAATGGAAGCAAGCTGTCCAGAAGGGGAAGCTTCACGTAAAGAAAAGTTTTTGGTTGTGTTTATATTTCGGAAATTATCTCTTTCCTGTTCTAGAAATATGGCTTTAACACATTCTTTCGTGTTGTTTTTACCTAATATCTTAACATTCACATACAAAGGAATGTAATTTTCAAATTAGTGCTTCTGCCACACATATTAGAATTCCTTCCCAAGTGAGTGAAATCCTGATTTTTAAGAGCCTATCCAATTATTTGTATTTTAAAAATCATCGTGGCTAATCACTGACAAGCTGCACAGTACAAGAAATCAGTTGAGTGCATATTTTTTAAAAGTAGTATATAATCAAGCCATTTAACCAAGCATTTTATATGTCTCAGGACAAAACAAACCTCTGTCAATAAAATTACAAGGCATATCACAGTTTACAACAGATGCTTTATTGAATTCTTTAAATATATTACTCTATTAGCATCAGTTCGTGTCACTGTTACACTTCAGGTGAAACCTTCTTAAATGAATACCAGATAAAGGATGGACCTGTTGCAGCAGTAGATTTACTGTTATGGATTTAAGAGGTCTCCACTGTATTCACATTACTTTATTACCATTTAGTACATTCTAATTAAAAATAAAAAGACTCCTTCCCTTTGCCTTCTTCCCTTGTGCATTTTGAAATGATTTAATTCTAAAGAGAAAGAGCAAACGACAGATCAAAAGAAAATGTTAGACTATAAATTACCTGCTTCTCTGGACATATGGACTATTCATTAAGTACGAGGTTGAATGCTAGTTAAATTCCTTGCCTGTCAGATATGCTAATTCACCCAAGCCATTTTACACATCATGTAAGACGTTCCCATGATGTGATTTAGGGAATTGCTTCTCAAATGGAAGCTCCAGTTCCCAAAGACTCTCCAGCCACGTCTTGTCTGGTGCAGCAAAGACTGGCACCGCTCACTGGCAGGGGTTTGCCCCTGCTTTTTACTTCTAAGGATGGAAAAAAAAAGGACATGGCCGGGAATCTTGTGCCCCAGGTGTGGTGCAGACATGACGTTACTACCCAGCTTCTTCCAGTCCCACAGACCTGCCATTGCCAGCACCAGCTTGGGCTGCACCAAACACAAAACAGAAGTCCTCCTCTCTGGACAGCAAAACATCTTTCCTATTAGCCTGTCCTTGGGGAATGGCTCAAGGAAAGAGAGGTGCAACCAAGGTCTCCAAGACGTATCTACCTGGGCTGCAACCAGAAGCCAGGGGAGACAGCTGAGTCCAGACTTCATCGGCATATATGAAGGATCAGGAGGCAAGCCCAGGAAGGTGTCTGCTCTACCAGCGCCATTAAAAACCCTAAATTAACGTAATTAGCATTGGATCACATCCCAAGAAGGTAAGCAATCTGAGTGGGGAAGATATTGCTAGGAGCAGAAGAGAGATGCGTATGCACTTGTCTTTCTCTTGGAAAGACTCAAGCCTACCTATATGGAAGTGGCACCCGTCAAACATCGGGCTCCCCTGTCTTTGAAAGTGTCCAAATCTTTAAAGCCATCCTGTGCCCTGCCACGCTTGTGTTTTATACTGGCAAGTATAAATTGCGTTCAAATGGAAACAGAGTTGCAGAAAAAACTGCTTTGCTGCCAGCCTACAAGTATATTAAGGGGAGAGTGGGTAACCCATGGCATTTTGCATGTTGGGAATGATTTTCGGTTAAAAATGAGCACAGAACTTTGTTGGACAAACAAAGCTGCAAAGTACCTACATTAAAGCTACATTTTATTATTTAATTTTAAAAAGTCCCATAGAATTTGCAATGTTTATGCAGAATTTGCACTATGGTAAAGTTGTCGTTTTTCATGGGTGGAAGTCCTGAATGCTCATTTTTGAATTTTTATTTCTTAAAAAATGTTGATGGTTCTTAACACTCACGAAAATAAGAAGCCAATTTACGCTGGATAGATCCTAGCAAAACTCTGCCAGAATCAGCTTAGCCTTCTCAGCAGAGTGGAGTGAGTGCAATTTAGCATTCTCCAGCAACCCTTAGTGCTTCCCAGGCTTCTTTTCATCAGAGACTTGCCAAAGTATTTTGAACCGCTTGCTTTTTTTCTGACTTAGATAAACATCCTGTAGGAAATTAGATTAATACTAGTTCACAATGGAGAACCTCTCTGACCCTGTTTCATTATTACTACTCAGATCATCATTCACATCATGAATAAAGATGTGGGGTATTGCTCCTGGAAATACCTTATGCTGCTAAATGGCTGTGTTGTTTAAAGCTACCTTTGCCTTCCACGTGGTGTTTTCCCTTTTGCCAAAGTGAGCCACTACAGTGAATTTCCAAAAAGCAAACGACCTCTGTGAAAGGTGCATGAGTTGGTGCTGGTGTCCTCACGATCCCCGGTGAACCAGGTCCAAAGGTGTCCCTCAATTTGCTGGTGTGGAGCTGGCTTTGGCGAGCTGTGCTTCACTTGATGTGGAGTAGAGGATGAATGAACAGAATCAAGGATATAAGATTCAGGGCCCAAGGCAGTCTCACTCCTCACCCTCTTTCCAGAAGTACCAACACTGAATGGCACAGGCTAAGAAATAGAGGGTATTGCCTTAGGATTTATTTTTTTTTTGCCTTTAAGGTCTTTTATATCATATGTGAGTCTCAGGTTAAAGTTTTTCTCAGATACCAAATAGGGACAGATTAACGAAGATAAAGTTAAATCACGGGTTGACATTGCACTTCAACGTATTTTTTAGAACCACAGAATGGTTAGAGTTGGAAGGGACCTTAAAGATCAGAGTTCCACGTCAAGTTTTGCTGGGGCACATTGAGGAGCATATGGTTAAACTTTATTTGGGGCATTTCCTTACACAGTAAGTTTACCAAAAGGAAATTCACTTCTGTGACCGAAGAGAAAATTTCTGTCTATGTCAAATCATGTCATGTTAGTCATTTGGGATACCATGAAGAACAGGTTACCTCGTTGTTACCGGCACATCAGAGACTAGATTTTAACTACTAAGTTGGAATTTGGGTACAGAAATCAGGGTTCTCACCATCATTTTTGTGAAAAGCACCACTGTTTAATCATGTTGTAGCAGGAGTCACCAGCCAATTTTGCTAAAGTTATTTTTTTCTGAGAGAGGGCAAAGCAGAATTTTTGTCTGGATAAACCACAATATCATTCTTTGTTCTCCTAAAAAGCAGTCTTTCAAGCGAAATCATCGCTTAGTTGAGAACTTTTCCTTACATTTTATTTCCATCTTTCAAGGCAATTCCCAGGACAGAGTAGCTTTCTGGGAACTGAACCGTGGTACATGGGTTAAAGTTTTCAGAAGAATGGATTATGGATTGCCTGCATATGACTTTTACCTATTATGAGATTGATGTGGATATGTATAAAGTAAGTTAAACTCAAACTATATCCAGACTCTGCTTCACTGATTTCTCCTCCCTGAGAGCTACTCTCAGAGCCTCTAAGGGCAATTCCAGCCCTCAAATGTACATAACTTATTAGAATGACATTGAAAGTCTGGCCAATTAGTGAGAGTATAAATCTGAATTAGAATGCCCGTTTCTGAAGATTTTTAGTTACTAACACTGATTGCAATAGCTCTTGTTTTATCATACCCCAAGAAGGAAGTCGTGCAGTGGGTTTGCATGGTTTTATTTGTAAATAATTGATATTGTGCGTCATTGGCAGCGAGTGCAGAAGATTTACAGTGGTTGGAAGATGAGGGAAGGAGACGACAATTCACACATCAGTAGTCAGAGCTGCTAAACTTAAAATTCAAGCTATATTCCCGTAAACATGAAATATGAGGATGAGGAAGTGATTTAAATTTATGAACAGGGAATAAAGTTCTCCCGCTCTAAAATTCTCTTACCATTTGCGGTAGCTAATGATGTAATGGTTTGTGAATTTACTTTGTGACTAAAATACAGATTTAACCAATTCTAAGCTTTTAGAACATCCGACTTGGACGGCACGCAATAAGATGTAATTGTCAATTATCGCAATATATCCATAAAGACAAAGTCATTAAACAGCAGTGAAAATGCAGATGGTTTGAAAGGTATCTAAACGTTTCTAAATTTAGCCCAATTAAAATAATAGACCAGTGTAAAAAATAGTGCTTTAAGGAGTCTGAGGGGGGAAAAAATGGAACTAGTGATCTAGTAGCTTGTGCTCTGTATAAATAAAGCTCTAAAGATTCAGAGACAAGAGACCTTAATTGAAGTCCATTAAAATCAATAGAGGAATAAAATCCAGACAGAAATAGAACAGGAAAAAAAACATGCCAAGGGAGTTTCAAAGTACAGATTGTACCAAGGGAGTTTCAAAATATCGAGTGCCCACCTGTAATTTCTACTGACTTAACGAAAGCTATGGATGATCAAGAACTCAAAAATCTTGGGAATCTGTCTGCTGCTGAATTTTGGCATGAAGTCTTGCTCTAAGGACATTATTCTGTTGACCTCGCTCAGCCTGTGATTTCACCCCTGTCCCTCCAGTTTTCTTTTTTACAAGGTATGTACTATAAATAAGTCATTATGCTGAATCACGTTCTTTCTGCAGTGCAAAATTCTCTGATCTGCTGCATTTGCTTCATCTAAAAGGGCAGAGAAAAGTATTTATGTCTATCCTTAGGCTTGTAACTATGTAACCCGTGAGCACCCAATATCTCTAAAAATATAGATGTCATTCAGAGAATACTTGTTTCTACCCTGTCCTCCCATTCCTCATGGCTATGAGGATCCTGAGGAGTCTCGTCGAGGTATAGTGACTATATAACAGCAGTGCTGACCTTTGTGTTCTGAATTCATGAGCCAGGCTTCAGCAGCAAAAGATTATACTTTTATTTGTGTTTTCCATCTGCTTCGAGTGTCATTTTTTAAGATTTTGTTCCTGCCTATGAAGAATGCCATTTTTCTCATTCAGGGAAATCCATTTTTTAAAGAGCATATTTCTAAGTGTTGAAGCTTTAAGAAAACGTTAACTAGCATGAGATTTATAAGATGCAATTAAATGAGATTTTATGTGTATACATTAGAAGAAATTTCCCCTTATTTCCCTGACTTTTCTCTTTATTAAAATAGTGCAAAAGCAAAATAAAAAAATCTACAGCTTCCCCATGTATTCATCATCTGAATTTACAGTGCTCTAGTACACAGTTGACCCATTAGTGATTATCACTGCTGCCAGATAGTGCTTATTTCAGGAAGAGCATCATATTTAATTATAAACTGTGGAATATGTATAATTTTAATATGCTATATTGCCCAGATTAACCACTCCTTCCTCTTACGATATAAGTAGCCTCATTTATTTCAGTGTAGCACAAAATTAAGGGAAAAATAAAAGAGGGTCAATTTAATAGTCAGGAGATTGCACAGCCTGCACCACTCTTTTTGCTTCACTCAAGACGGGTTGCTGTGATAATTTTAAGTCTGTCTGATCAATGATGATGCAAAATGCAGGCCAAAAGCCTTGGACCTTGTTCATGACAGCAGTCCCACTGAACCCCGGTGTTTATAGCAGTTTACTCCATCAACTGCATGCCATGAAATGAAGTAGGATAGTCCATTAATTTCTTTTAGTGCAGGACTGGCAAACTGATGTGCTGAATAGGGGGCTGGGAGTTAGACTAGCACCTGATACTGAACCTTTACAAAACAGCTCCAATAAAAATTATCATTAATCAATAAACAGTTTTTCAGAGGATTCTTTTCCAACAAGAAATCAACTGCTAAAATGGCTGTCATAGGTAACATAGAAAAGGCTGGAAGTTTTCCCATTTCAAGTGAGATGTTTGTATAAATTGCCTAATAAACAAAAGAAACAAGATTATTTGGCAGCCACCCTTAAAAGAAATTTTAGGCCCATCGAGGAAAGAGATGATGTGTTACTGTGACTATGAGTGCATCTCTGGCTCAAAATTTCCTTTACTTTCATTTGATAGACTAATTAATTCCCATTTATGTTTAAGTAAATGATTCTTTGCAGCATTCACCGACTAAGTTCTTATTGGATAAACATAAACAAAATTTATGGATAACACTAAACCCAAGTCCTTGGACTGCTGAGAGGACCGTCTTGAGATTTCAGCCCTCAATTTCTGACTTCTTAAAAAGTCCACAGTAAGTAATGATGCTCGGTATATCAGGCTGATACTGCCTCTGCACATTAGCGCTGGTTAGATGGTGTCCATAACTCTTGCAATGCTGAAACCCACAGTAAAAACAAGTACCATCATGAGGCTTTTCTCCCTCAATAAAAATGTTTCCTTAAGTGAAGCCTATATCAAAAGAACGTGTCTAACTAAATAGGCATTTGCTGAACACACTTTGGGGAACAGAAAGGAGTGGAAAGGCACAAGTTTCAGTGGTCTGAGCTGCTCCTCTGGCTTTCTTTCCTCTGCTGCCTTACAAAACATAAGCCCAAAGGTAGATGACGTTCGATAAATTGACATGGGAAGTTGTACCTGTGTACTATCCTGATTAAGCAATCAGGCACTTCAAAAATATCAACAGGAGTGAAGTTTCTTTAGGAACATTCTTGTAAATGCTCTTTATGTTTTTTTTTTATCTTTGGGCAAGGGCGTGAAAATTATGACTATTCTAATTTATGAAATAAAAATCATGACTATTCAATTTTGCACCTATAAAATTTAGAAATCACATACTGTCTTCACCTTTGGCCAGATCTGGGCAAGAAAACAGAGTGTGAACCTGACTAATGGGCACTATGCTGGTGTAAGAAATCCACTGAAGAAAAAAAGGCAGGCAGGTATTTAAAAGAAACAAGCAGGCAAACAAAACTACATTTTCACATAGAAAAGGAATTTAAAAAAGGAAATGAGAAACAGGCTCTGAAAGAATATTTGTTCTTAGCAGATAGGCAGGCATTTTTAGAGAACATCCAGGCTACAAGGGCATTAAAATAAAAATGGAATAATTTAATGAAGAGAACAAAACATTTCAAGAGCACTGGAGTACAAGTTTTACGTAATGAAGAATTCAAAGAAAAAGGAGGAAAAGAATGATTTTAAATACTGTTTTCAGTGGAAACTATCTTAAAGTCTCTAGTCAAAGAATGAAGCCTATGTACAGAGCACATCAATTATAGCTATCAAATACCATATGTAAGTATATGCAAGTTCCTTTCTTTTTTTTTTTCTTTCTTTCTTTTTCTTTCTTTCATTCTTTGTTTCTCTCCTCCTGTCTTTCTTCTCTCACATATACATGCTATCCCCTTTTCATAACTTTTTCAGTGTTTGTTCTTTTTCTTTTGTTTTGAGCAAGTTATTTCTAGAAAACTTTAACAAATATTTGAAGTGAATGATGACATACTGAAAACATATGCAAAAAACCACCCCTTTTGTTGATTTCTTAAAGTCTGTAATACAACCAATTTCTAAAAACATTTTTGAGTTTTGACTGTGAGTAATTTTATTTAGGGTGCAATTAGGTAATATGAAACAATGTGCTTTGTTACCTGCTAAACTATATTTTGTAGTCAAGGATGTGTTGCAGAGGGCTTGGGTACCAAGATGCTTTGGCATCTTGGTATTTGTTACCAGAATTCTGGTAACAAGATAAAATAGGAAATTATCTGGGTGAAAATCACGTTTTTGTAGCTGGGCTTCATTTACTGAGACTGATCCTAAAAAGGCTTCTATCACCCTGGACAGCAATGGCATTATCCAGGAGATGTCTAATAATATAAATAAGATCATATTCAACCACTTACCAACAATGGTGACAACCAATCATTTCAACATCGCACTTAGAACATATAAACTTACAGCAAAATGTCTGGGTAGCTTTAAATCATTATTCTTTAGAGTGTTTTAGTTTGTTACTCTCTCTCTCTAGTTATATCTCTCTTTTTTTTTTTTTAAGGTTTACATAATTTATCATTATAAACAGTTGGGAATGAAATTGCTTCCATTAGAAGAAAATTAAGCAAATAATCAGAAATTGGTTTATTTAGTCCCTAGAACTTACCAAAAGACCAAAATCATAAAAAACACAAAGAACTTTAAAATCTCTATCCCTGCCCCAAAGAACAGACACAACAAAACTGTGGATGGAAGCAAAAAAACTGCTGTTGTATAATTTACAATGTAAAGAAACACATGCACATCTCACCTTTCTCTCTTTTCCAACCAAAACTATGCTTTGTGTAATCACACATCTTGCTAGACATATCTGAATGTCATTAAACCCACAAGATTTTCTATAAATACAACCTAGAATCCTGCTATGTCCTTACATGAACACGGTTTCTGTTTTCTGCTTATTATCAGTGCAGATGAGCTTTCTGATATATACTAGTTCCTAAAAACATAACACTATAAGTATCTGTGAGGCAATATGAAGCCTCCAAAATGATTAATGCCCATTGACATAATTTCCTTTCCAAGTGAAACCTTAAAAATATTTTAAAAAGGCTTGAGCTTTTAAAAAGGCACTGAAGATTAATTGTCCTCTATCATGAATGTAGCTTCTAAGACTTCTGAGCTGTTAATTTTCATGGAGATATACATTAGAGAGAAAATTAAAGGTTTTAGATTGAGTGTGAAGATTGTTAGATTGCAAATAACAAACCAAATGTGAGTGCCTGTAAAAACTAAATTATTGGGATTTTCAGTCTCACCTACAAGAATGTTTCTTCTATTACCAGTTCTACCACTTCTAGTAATTCAAGATTTAACCAGAAGGAAAATAAATCCATTCCTTGAAAAAAAAATATTGTAGAATGAATTTAAAATAGAACTTAAATGTTTGCTTTTCAGCAAGATGCTTGATATAATACATTTTTTACTACAAAAACATCGGTCTGTGCCTTCCTCCAGGAAGTCCTCGGGAGGACTCCTCTATTCCAGTTCTTTTATGATATCCAAAGTCACCAAAAGAGAATCACTTAGGAGAGAAAAGCATAAAAAAATTAGAAGCCATTTTCTTTCAGCTTGTGTGGACTATGCTTTAAGTAAGAGTTTCTTCTATTTTTCACCCAGGAATCATTTTCACTCAGTTGTCAATATTGACAGTTTTACCTGTTTAGGAAAGACATGATTGGTTTTGACAGGTCATCGCGAAGGGTGCGCCAAATTGCGTGCAGCTCCCAGGTCTCTCTGCTCTGATTCCCATCCCAGAACATTAAATCTCCACTTTTCTACCAGGTCAGATGCCGTCGTCTTCTCCTGAGGAGATCAATTTCCCCGATGCCAGTAAATGAACGAATGAAGACACCGCTGTGTCAAAAATCGTTGCTGGATACTGGTAGTTCACACTAACAAGAGGAAAGGAGCCAGTGAGTGATTCCTACAGTTAACCTCCACACGTACACAGACAGGCCTGGGCAAAAGAAAATGCCACGTAGAGCAAAGCCGTAAAGGCAATATCAGAAAGACAAATGTTCCTGATGGAAAATGATCTTTTACCACCAGGTCATTGGTTCAAACCCCTTCAAAAACTGCAAGAACAACAAAGGTTAAAGGATTGAAGTTACTGAGGGCCCAGGGCTTTAAACGAGTTCCCGTGTCCTTTCTGTGTACTTAAAAGGAAAAGATAAATAAGCAGCAATAGCTAAGAATACCTGGTAAAAATTTCAATGAAACATGAAGAATGTCCTTTAAAAACTACAGAAAAGTAGAACTGATCCGTTTCTTGTATACACAAGTAACCTACTTCTAATGATAAACACGGCCACGGTATCACGGGAAATAAGGGAGGTAAGAGTTGAGTGGGAAAATGAACGCTGCTCATAGGTAGAAAATGGTGATAATAATAAATAAAAATAAGGTGATACTGATGCATGCTTCAGAAGGTGATCTGAGAAGTGAACAGAGAGGGGAGCAGTAGCTGTAAATCAAATAAACATTCATGATATAAAAATAGTATGTACTGCAGGGTCACCCAGCCAGCACCTCAAATGCGCCTCACGCTTGAGCTCACACTTGCCAAAACTTTCAAACCCCATTGGCACTTAGACTGTAGTAGAGATGACTACTAGAGATTTTCTATCAAAAATATTAGCCTAACAAATATTAAGTCATTTGCCACTGAGCATACACATGAAAAAAACCTGTGCAAGTACCCAGGAAATCCCAAGAAGTTAAAGCACGATGCTTTCTCAGGGTCTTTTACTTCTACTCATTCAATATTTACAGTATTTCCAACATTCAAAATATCTTTAGTTGGGTGTGGGTTATAATATTGTCTTTTCAAGAGACTGGGAATGCTACATTTACTGTACTGCTATGACTGCTTTTCAATAAAATTATTACTGAAGTGTCTGCATTATCTCAGAGAAATTCTCAGTATGTCCTGGACTCTCATGGACTGGGTAGTGTCTATGGACTGCATCACTTTTGGTGGCACAGGTACTGGCATGTATCTTAAGAAGGAAAAAATGTATGTAATAATAGTTAAATAACTAACAATAGTTAAATAACTAAATAACATGACTGGGAAGCAGAAATCCTACTGACCTTTTTTTTTGGTGCTTTTGGAAATTCAGCCTTTTATGGCATTAATAAATGTTGCCACTTAATTGTTTGGGAGAGGAATGAGAAAGAATAAGCTTCTTGTCAGATGTTCATAAACTGATTAATGTACTTCTGGAAGACCTGCAGTTAGTAGAAAATTGAGCTGATATAGGGAGCTGTGCATAGAAATACTTCCTAAGGTCTTTCTTCCTAATGTTGAATAATATGTATTCCCCACGTGCAATAATCTATTCCACTATTCACCATATTAAAAAATTGCTCATTTATACCTCTTTTTTCCACTGGTATAAGGTTTTAATGTTGAATCTTGAGTTACGATGCCTGGCTTATTAGACAGATGACAAACCACAGCATGACAATTAATGCACACAAGTATGAGGGAGGAGAATCAAGCTTTCTGGGCAGCACAATGGTTGCTATGCCCTGGTAGATGCATTTTCTCGTTTGCTTGCAAGAACGACTGTCCCATTTCCTCAGGCTAAGTCTCAGATAGAATTCAGGAGCAAATGTGAGGAAGGCATTGACAAGTTTCTTCCAGCACAGAAAGTTAATTTAATTTGCTAGTAGACCGGTTTTCATGCAACAGCACCGTGACATCTGACCCGGCATGCTTTCTTCTGTGACTTAAATTGTTTTCTCCAATTCTTACACCACCATTTGCTTCACTCTCCTTAATGGTTCAGTTACCAAATGAGATAGAGGAAAAGATTCTCATATCCCTTTAAAATATCCAGGAATAATTAACCTCTAAAATAAACTTTTGCTCTACTTTTCGAGGAATCATTAAGCAATAATGGAAACAATAGACTTTTTAATTAAACTTCACTGGGGAGGTAATTTTGGTATTTTCTGAGCTTTTCAGATGCCTTGAGATCATTTCCAAGTTTTGTTGGCATTATCCTACTTTTACTTCCAGACCTTCACTGAACTCTAGCTTTATGTTGGAAGTCTTGATGTTGACAAAGATGTTCCCAGCCAACTGAATTTTCCTCTCTCTTGCAGATGTTTTCTGGCTGCCAGTGTCACCTTGTGTACTCCAAGCGCGTGTTGTTTGCTTTCTATCAAGGTGGTGGATCAGGGAGTAGAAAGGGAAATATCTCTTCTTTAAATTGTGCTTTGGGCCTTGGCTCTCTGCTTCATATTTTCTCATGAACCGCTTGAGGTCCTGACTTCTCCCAGAGCAAGCCAGACTTTTCAAGGTATTTCCACTCTCTTTCAAAGGGATAGTCCCTTGAAATTTGGACCACCATTACAGACCACCTTACTCTCTGTTCAGGAACTGGCAGGTACATAATAGTGCTTTGAGGGAATCAACCTATGAAGGATCTGCTGAGGAAAGGACTAGTAGAAGAAACACCACCAACAGCAACTATAGATTTTATCTCCTTTTGAATGGTCTGTACAAGAGCACAGAAAAAGCGCAGAGTGAAAAGGGACTGAAGAGGTGGAGCAATAAATTCTGGTGTCAGAAGCAACAGACCATGACAAGCATATGAAGTCTGTGTTAGACAAGTGTAATGCTCGAAATGTAGGAAAGAAAGTGTCTAGGGAAGAACACACAAAAAGAGTGGTCAGAGTATTTAGAAGCTGGTGAGCGTGGTAAGATGTTCATGGGTTTTCAGTATCTCAAAGACAGAAAAATGTTTATTGCGAGCTGAAATAAGAGCAGCTCACGCATACTCCCAAGGGGAAAATAAAGAGAACTTACCTGCTGAATTTGGATGCAGCAGAAAGACAAATCTACTTCCAGGCCATGTCATGCCCCAACCATCTGCAAGGGCACAATGATGAAGGCATACATACCTACATACATACATACATAACAAATACAAGTATTTGTTAGTCTCTCACCTGTTAGTGGCATAGCATTTGAAAATGCTACTGCTGATTTTTGGAAGCTGAGACATGGTGTAATAATTAGACCTTCACCCCCAATCCATTTGGGTTTTTTAAATCTCACTAAAAAAAAAAAAAAATGTTGCTTGAAAATTAAAGTTCTCAAGCACTTAAATTTCTGACCAGGTGATTTTAATGGGAATCACATTGGACTACTGCCAGGCATTACATGAAAAATATGCTCTTAAGTGTCTTCATTAAAATTATGAAAACAGTGAAGTTCAGCTAAATCTAAAAAACTTATCCCTAACTAATGTTGCCATGACTTTTCATTGTGGTGCATTAGTTTAAAGTACACATTGAACCCAGGCCAAATCAATACTTGATTTAAAAAGGAAGAATGGTGAGTTTTGTAAAACTTGAGAGGTGTCAGCAACTGTACATCTCTTTTTTCCAATAACCCTGCAATCCAGTAACAGAATTTCTACCCTCAGCTGTGTCACTGAGAAAACATTTGCTTGGCATTTCTTATAGGCACAAAACCAAACCCCATAAAGAACACCTTAGCATAAAGTCTGTAAAACCCAGCTGAGTCCCACCACTGTATGAGGGCCATTTGAATAGCAGAATAAATAAGTGACCATTTTCTGATTCTGACCTGTTCATTTCTCAACTCACATAATTTGAGAAGTGCTGATTTTTCCCTTCCAAATAGTCCATCATCAACAGTGTACCTAACAGAGTCTAATCTAATCCTCCCAGGAGTTAATTTCCATTGAGTTAAACAAAATATTCAAGACTCCTTTTTTTCATCTTTTGTTTGTAATATGCGCTTTTAGAATGGATTCCTGAGGATACAGCAGAAGTTTTTGCATTATGTGTTTTTGTATTTTATTCTAATATGTATGACAACGCATTCAAATATTACCAGATGAAATTTTATTTTTATGCCTTTTCCAGTAATGTTAAGAATTATTAACATTATGTTAATGCAGAATTAAAATATTAAAATTAAATAAATGTTAAATGGCAAAATTATTTCTAGTCTGAACAACACCTGCACTGCTCTTACGTAACAGCCACCAATACCTGGGAATTCACGGAATGGAGTTTAATTTTCCTTCCTAATTTCTCTCTTACACATTTTTGGCTCCCAGACTCACTCTGTGGCCTTTTAGGGGAATATTTTCCTTTCTAGACATACGTGTTACAGTGCTGTGTCCATGGAAACTGGAGTCCCAGACAGGCAAGAAAAACAGAACAGCAGTTTTTGCCTCCTCCAAGACCCAGCACTTAGCCCCAAATCATCTTCTGCACTTTCCTTATCTTCCAGATAAGTGTTTGTTTCAAACTATTTATTTTTTTCTTCTGAAATGGTTTAGTTTTCAACTATTTTTAAAGGTATAAAGATTGATTACATTCTCCCCCTTTCTTTTTAGCTGCCATTTGTCATTGTTGTGAAAAACATCAAAATGAAGGCTACTTCTATTAAATGGGAAACACTATAATTCCCATGCAATCTGTCCTTGTATAAGAAAAAAAGAAGAAATACCCTTTCCTCCATGGCTAGATTTGATTTCCCCACATAAATCCACACCTTCACACATCCCACCCACACATCATTTCATACTTGCCGCCAAGTTAGTGAAATGCCACAGACTGCAAGCAAATATTTTAGAAACAATTGCATTTGTCTTGTGAATGACACACTGTGATTAGCTTTCTTATAATCAATCACACTGATATCTGATTCAGAAAAGCTCATTTATGCCTCCGTAAAAGCAATTAGATGGAGACCTTAAAAGAACAGATTAAAAGGTTTGAATACTAGGAGAGAGTAATTTAAAAATATTAAAAGGAAATTACTTTTTAATTTTATGTATTCATCTATTTGTAAGTTAATGAAATTAATGAGGCAAGAAATGAAATGGAAATTCCACAACTTTGCATTTCTATAGTTAGTTTGTTTGCCAAGAGCAATCCCAGAAAAAACATATTTTACTACCAGTCTGCGGCTAAAAATAATAGATAGTCTATTTGCAAGAGTATTTCTATTCAATATTTTATCTCTTTTCTCTCATATAATCTACAAATTTCCTAAATATCTCCCTGAACGAATCTCTGTTGGCCAGCATGAGACTGAAACCCTACAGTAAAAGCGTATAAAGTGACCCTGGAAAAATTGAGCATTTCTTTAAGATTGTTTTTTCCCTTCTGCAAACAATATTGGCTCAGCTTTCCATGTCAAGATAACTTTGAAATTAATCATTTGAGAAACTGAAAGCTGTGGCTTAAGAACTGTGAAAAAAAAAAGCATTTTTCAGAATATAAGTGTGTACTTGTGCTTTCTCCCTACTGCTACAGATGGGGAAACATTTGCTCGTTTCTTTCGTCTTAGCTTGGAAAAATCAGCACAATCAAAATAAGTATAAGAAATGGGCTGAAACTCAACCTGCAGTTCCTTTGCGACTATTGAACATCTGTAAATTTTTATCAAGCACCCAAGCTACGACTGAATCACAGTGACTGATTAGCCCAGGTACTCTAATGAGGTAGCTGGGCAGCATCTCCTGCTGCTGACATCTTCCTGAGTGTTTTCAGTCTACTGCTGGTTCTTGGTAGGCTGCCATCCTCAACCCTTTTCTTTAAAAAAAAAATAAATCAAAATTCACCATCCCAGCTCTGGGACACATTAATACAGACCAGGAATTAATTAGAGCCTTAGAGACGCAGGTTGGATTATATTGCTTACAGGTGGCTTTGCTGTAGGTGCAATCACATCTCTGGATTAGGGTGGGCTATGCTAGGAGATAGGAGGCTCCAAACAGGCAGTAGCAGAAAGTTTTTTGGTTGTTTTGGCCCTAAAAACCTTCAGCAGTGAGTGTAAGATGCAGAATGAGGGAATAAAAAGTGACAGCGCTAAAATTAAGCAGACCTGAAAACCACTGCTCTTGAAAATTCTCCCCATAAATGTTAGGAAGGTCATGAAAAAAACAAAAACACTTTATTCAAATAAGCATTAATATTTGATAAAGATCTGAACCTCAAGATCTGATTTGGGTTGAAAGGAAGGGAAATAAGAAATGCTTTTTTGATAAATAAACTGGGACAGTTCCTGTAAGAGCTCACATGTATCGGAGAACTATGAAGGCTGAGTAGCAATGCTGGATTTTTTGCCTGTGTCCTTAACCTCTAAAGAAGCCAATAATCTCATCAGAACCCTGTTGTCCATTAACCCATTTAATACTGAACATGTATGTTAGCAATTGTAGAATGTAATTCAGAAGTGGAGAAAGACTGGATTTTTCAAAATTCTTCAAGCTTTCAAGGTCTTTTCCTGAAGAATTTGGAAGAAAAGCAAGTCTGATGCTATTGCTCATGAAATCGGGGTGAGTCACTTGGTTGAATCCTAGACTCCTTTGGGAATACCCTTAGAAGGAACAGGAAGGGGAACATACAAACCACCAATATCTGAGCTATTACATCTAAAGTAAAGAGGAGTCAGTAAAATTGTTTGAAGAAAGTCACTTCAGTAGCCTTTAGTTCTTGTGAGGAACAAAATGAAAAGATAACTTTTGAGAAAAGTAGGAAAAAGTACACCATCAGGGATGGTGTTCTGAGCTAATATAACACCAACTCAGAACATATATTAGTTTTACTGGAAGCTATGAAATACTTAATTAAAAAGATCATGTTGGCAAGAAGTCTTTTTATTAGTTATGTCTAATCACAAGCAATTACTGCAGTATTAAACAGGTAATATACCAAAAGTGTCATTTATTGTTATGAGTTTCTATGTAGTTTAAAGTACTGCTTAATACCAACAACGGTGATAATAACAATAATGGACAAAGCATTAGCAGGAATCTTGTGAGAGCATTGCCTTTCTTGTCCTGCCTAGAAAAAAATCCTTCTGGCAATTTTGGATTTCAGATTGCACTGCTAGGACTCACCCAGACAGACAGTTACTAAATTGGAGCATTAGGGTCTCACCCCATCAAATATGAATGTTTTCAAGCTTCTCTAAATCAAAATGAGGTGGTTGAGCAGCTCCCCTTTGCTCTGAACCTGATTTCCTTGCTGGACACTTGCTGTTGGCCCCCTGTCCTTGGAAACTGGGATGCAGCACGGCTGCTGCAGGGCTCCCCATCAAAGCATCTAGGACCCAAGTCTGGGAACCCTCTTTCTGTTGATATCTTTCTTTAAGATGAGTGGGGTTTTTTTGAATGGCTGCAGATGGACACACGGCACTTCAAAAGAAGCAGACATCTGGTTTGAGATGCTCATTAATCAGTCTCTTCTTTGGCTGGAGTAAAGAAGACATTGATCTGGATTTGATAATAAAAACCTTGAAAGAATTTCTTTTCTTAATTTTCCCCATTACTTTTACACACAGACCTTGACCCTAAGAGTCCTTCCAGCACCCCATTTGTCTTCTGCTGTGCAAGGATCTACTATCTCACCTGACCTTTGTGTTTCCTTCTCTTACTGGTCTCATAGTTGAACAGGAACCATCTATTATTAAAATACCCTTTCTCTTTTTTTTTTTTCCTCCCATCTAAACCTCTTAAAAATGCCTCTCACAGGGATCTTCCCATTTATAATTTCAAGACCCATTTAAAAAAATACCTCCTAGATCACTTTCAACAAGGGACTTAAGTGTTCCACGTGGTGGTCCATGTGCTTGAATGGTCATCAAACTTTA
>JAOTQQ010000079.1:5960242-5976263 GCA_026546715.1 Gallinago undulata | reverse complement strand
CCTCCTAGATCACTTTCAACAAGGGACTTAAGTGTTCCACGTGGTGGTCCATGTGCTTGAATGGTCATCAAACTTTACTATTTCTAGACAAAATTATGCCAACGGCAGATTGCACTGGACGCAATATATATCAAACCATCCAATGAAGGAACAACTTTAGACCTCTACATCAAATTCAGAAGTTGTTCATAAAAAGATTTACCTGCTAAGAGAGCTGTGAATATATGTGGGTAAGTGTAAGTGCTTATGTAAGTAAAATAAACAAATAAAGTAGCAGATGACATTTAGTAACACTAAAATAAATCTTCAAAGTAAAAATTGGATTTAGTACCTATCTGTCTAAAGACAGAATTTGGCCTAAGATATTCAAAAACCTGCAAGCATATTGACGACAGAGCAGTAAAATATTTAATTTCTCAATTTGCAGCTAGCCATACAGAAAATTTTAGGCCCTGCTCTGCAATAAATTTTACTTTAGAGGGTTTCAGACCTAACTGGAGTCACTTGCAAGGCCAAAAAAAAAATACTGAAAGAAATTATTATTGTATATTTTATTTTAAATTTGGAGGACATATTCTCTGAAAGTTTAAATCTAGCCAGATTTTACACTTTCTTTATGATTTTTTGTATTATTTTTACAGGGAGATATTTTATTTCAGTTTCTGTAAACCAACAAATATCTTGATTTTCTCAGCCAAATTGTTGTACATAAAGTAATGGTATATTCTTTGATGCTTTCTCATTGAAATTGTGATCAGTAATATGAAGTATATTGGCATCTACATGATTTTAAGTGCATCAGTGCATCCTTAGGTATTTATTATTTTTGCATTTCTAATTGTTACCTTGTGTTTTTGTCAGCAGCAACTTTCTCACCTCTGCTCACATCATTGACTAATACAATTAATCATCAGGAAGTGTTTGTCTGTACAGTCGCTGACTCATAAATATTATAAAAGTTCTGTCATTGCACCCTGACAATATCAAAATAATGACATCAAAATGTATTTCTATTAATCATGCAGTTACTTCTATGGAATGGCAAATACATCTTTTTTTATGGAAAAAAAAATGGACTTTTTTGATAAGGTTTGATTTCCAGAGAAATAATTCACTGTATGTCCAATTTTGCTTGCTCTTAATTTGCTTCATAGGTGATTATATTCAGAATCTGGATATTGTAATGGCTGAATCTTGATTTCAGTGACACTTTGAGATGGAACTATTTGAGTCTGCTCAACAGAAAATGAATTCACAGTAAATAACAAATTACCTTTGTCATACAAAATAAAATAAATTGAGAAGAAGTATGGAATGTTTTCAAAATGTTAATTTAGAAAATTGGATGTTCACTTTTATTTCATGCATTTCAGGATGATCTGCAAGTGGAATAACATGCTAACCAAAGCAGAACAGAAAAGTAATAAATTTGCAGAAATACATAGGGTAAAAAAATAGATTTTTCCACTCAAAAAACATTTCATAAGAGTGAGAGAAATCCATGTCAATTCCTGCTTTTCTGCTTTTTCCTACATTGTCAACTTTTGCAGCGTGATCTTAGTGCTGTTGAAGTCCATAGTGGAAACCAAAAATCCCTTGCTGCAGTAAAATCAAGCACTTTGTGAAACATGACACTGAAAATTAAGACCTAGAAAACTGAAAACACTTCTTCTTTCATATTTTTTTCTTATTATTACCTCTGTGAGGCCTCAGAAACCTTCAACTTATTCTTCACAGAAATTATGAACATATTTCTGGATGTATTCTCTCAGCCATCAATGACTGCAGAAGACAAACACCTATCTTCTCATTTGCAAAGCAGAGCTGTGAAGTTATTATTTACCCACAAAACAGACATAATAGAAGCAGCAGCAGCCAATAACTGTTGTCATGATCTCCACAATTTGCTCCAAAATATTCCAGTCTTTGGAATACAAATGTTGCTGGAACTGGAAAAGCCCTTCATTCGCAAAGCCCTCAATAAGATTAAGATTTCTTTAGTGGTCCCTGCCAATAAGACAGGACATTTATTTTGGCCAGTATTCATATGTGTTGACAAAGGAATGAGCAAAGTCCTAACCCACTTTATGAAGGCCATGAAATATTGCCATTAAAGGGTAAGACTGCTAAACTAAGCCTTGGGCTGAATTTAAGAGGTGAAGAATGCTGTATAAGCATGAATCCTTGGAGCAATTAAATCCTTCAGAAGGCAGCCATATAACAGGATTTAATCTAGAATAAGAAGCAAAAGACCTCCATTCTTGGGTCACATATGAGATAAAGCTCGAATTCTCCATTTTTAATTTTTTTCCAAGAAACGATTTGAAGAATATTCACTTTATTCAACTGCCAGACCTAAAGCTTTCCAAGATAATACACTGCTTCCTTTGATCCTACTTTGGCGCAGGCACAATATGGCTCATTGTGATCTGAATCCTCTCTATTGTTTCCTGTTTAACATCAGACATTTTAACAGAAGAAAAAAGTCCCTGTTCCATCCAGGTCTCAAAAACCTCTTCACTGTATCTTTTTGCTTTACTTCTGAAACTGGCAGATCTCACAAGTATAAGACTGCCTCTCCAATTTTTCTGTGTTTTCTGAAAGTTTCCTTCTCCCACAGCTCTTGTATTCACAAATCCGCAGTTTGAACCCATAAAATACTCTCCGTCCTTACCTTGTGGAAAACACCAAATATAGGCATGTCTTAAATCTGTATTCAGTCCTCAGTCACATCAAGACGGTCCAGTTGAGGATGCTGCCATGATCTCAGGCCCTCGTATTATTCACCCTGACAACAGAGAAGTCAGACTTTAAATCTAGGTTCACCATCATTGACTACAGCTAGGATTTATGGCTGAGCTTCTCTTAAATGAATCATAATTGCTCTTCTGAGACAAGCTGGGTTTTGCTATTCAAATTTTCCCACTGAAAAATCAGCTGTCTGCCCTCGACAGTCACATTTTCAGGAAGTTTCATACACAATCTATGAGTTGCTTCGTATAATCGTTAAATATTACCCAGGCTTTTGATCCATCTGTGACACAGCAGAGTCCAGGACTGCACACAGACTGGTGTCAGAGGACCCAGTAAGGGGTGGTTTTGGAAAATGAGCCCCGTAACAGAGCAGCCCATCACTATGACTGACCATTGCATATAGTACAAGAAGTCTTTTGTCAGTGATTGTGACTCTCTGGTGTCATATAACTCTTGCTAGAAGGTCTTATAAAGGACAATATAGACTTCTTATACACATTATGTTGTTATTGTTATTATTATTACACACATATTATTATTATACACATATTAAACATATCTTAACCTTATAATAAGTTCCTTAACCTTAACACATTCCCATTTCTTTTCCTATTCTCTTCCACTCATTATCCATGACCTCAACCGTTGCACGGAGTTGTCCATCTGTTCTACATAGGCTTTAAATCATTGCATTAAGCCACATATTTGTCATGTCAGCCTGCATTTGTAGTTGAGACAACCATGTTGAAGCAGTTCATTTTTCTATTGCAAAGTAGTGATTTAGTTCATTATTGTTCTTAGCTCCTTCTGGACTTTATTCCTGGCTTGGGCTTGGCACGGTGCTCTCTCCCAAGAAAGCTGTTTCCTACCTACGTGAGATAAACGGTGACAGCAGAAAGTTTCATTGCATCTTTCATTGCACCTCGACAGAAAAATCTGCCAGTCATAGTGCTCCCCACTAAATTTTAATTACTCTTTCAGATATCTTCTAGGACTCAGGTTTTCCTGACTATATTGGAAGAAAACTCTAAAATCTTAAATTTGTTTTTGTTTACATTTCCCTCCAACAATTTCAGTGTGGGTGGACATGTCTGGATTGCAGAGGAATCCTTGCATGGCTGAGAATACAATTTGACCACACACAAAACAATTAAATATTTTCTAGTTTAAAAGCACTACACTTTTCACCTCACTTGTTCAGACCGATATAAATGAGCGGGTCAGATGGGAATCTTTATTCTTTCTTTTTTAAATATCTACTAATGGAGCAATTGTCAGAAGGCCGACTCATAATGTAAATGTGTTTCTGACCGAAGGTCTGACTATCCCAGCACACCTCAGAGTATCCAGAGAAGTACACAAAATTTGCATCCTCTCCAGTTATCCATCAGACTCCTGTAATTCTCTCAAGAGCACCGTTGGAAAGAAACAAGCAGACATGGGGAAATTGTTGGAGTAAATTTTGATCTAACCGAATTCAAGCTACTATTTCTATTACAGGAAGAAAAATTCCTTACAGAGGCCAAAACCAATTACAATAAAATATACTTCAGTTAGTCTTTGACATCAGAAAGGTGTCTAATGAATATTTATCTTCAGCATAAAGACTGTCTTCTAAGAGGATACTTGAGTCTCTCCTTTTTGAAATACAGGAGAGGGAAAAGAGCTGCCAAAGGAGAGGGAAAAATGGAGGAGAGAACAGTGATTCAAAGTAGAACCAGGCCATTTTGATCAAATAGTTTAATAAGAAGTAAACTAACAAAAATAGAGCTTCAAATTATATCTGAAATTATTAATACAAAGTGAAATGATGCAAGAGATATGGTGAGAAAATTCAGCATTACTCACTTAAGCAGAAAATGTTTCAAGAACTACTTAGTACCTACTCCTGAACAGTCTATATCATTCATAATTGTTATTCAGATTTAAAGGATTCCATACACTTCTCGAACTACTTTTTTTACACAGACGGATGAAAGAAGGTCAGAGGTTTAATAAGTACATAGGAAAAGAAGAGACAGTTAGCAAACAAAAGGAGCAGACAGTGAGAAAGAAGATGTTAAACTAATAAAAAGAAAGCGACTGGGATATTTAGTAGCTTCTGCAAATACAGAAGAAGTTTGAAAAGAAGTAAAAGACTTTAGATGAAAGGATTTTTCAGACGAAAAAGTGTATTTGCAATTTGGTCAAATCTTGAAATCAAACTCTGCTTTCCTATACATCTATACGTCTTCCTTCCACAATTTCAAAAGATATATTAAATATATATATTTATATATATATCTCCTCACTAACTGTTTTCTTAATGCTAATTGTTGTTGAAGACCCTGATCTGTTTTGTCAGTCATCGTGCATCTATGTGCAGGCTCTCAGCTGGGAAGGAGCTGAAGCAGAAGGAAGGATTTTTCTCGACAAGGCTGCTAGGACAGAAGATTTTGGCTGTGCAAACAGGCTCTGACTCTCAAGTAGGTATGTGCATGTGCTTGCACAGTGTTTCAAATATTTTTAGCTCTGGATTGCCACCAACTTGTAAACTTTCTGTGTGCCTGTGCACATTAATTCTTTCTCTCACTGTAAACTTCCTCACCTTTAGGGAGAAAAATGGCTTGAGATTATGTTAGGAGAGTAAACATACATAGCCCTAGGTCTAGGTCAAACATTGACTTGGAGAAACAATAATTGTGTCAGTAAATTATTTCTGGCACAATATCTGTCACCTGTTTCAAAAGAGTTGAAGGCAAACATGCCCATTCCTCAGCTTAAACAAATCTGGCCTCCGTGCTGCTGAGCTGGCAAGAGATGGCTACATTTCTTTTCTCCTTTTCTTTTTAATCAAGTTTTAAAAGATCCTTGTTGCCAGGTTGCAACAACAGCCATTTTAAGCCCTGGGGGTTTTTTTCTGCCAACTTCTGGTTTCTTCTATGTCTTCTGAAAGGGAAATTTGAAGGCCTTGCTCTGCAGGAGATTGGCCAGTCACTTCCCTTGTGCTCACGTCTCCCCTTCAGCTGGAAGGTCAATGTCTGGGAAGGACTTTGAAGCTGGGGAATCAGTAGTGACTAGCAGTTAAAGTGCTTAATGCAAGCATTTGGGCAAATACTAGGAGAAGAAAATCCTACATATTGTTAATACTAGTATATGAGAATAATAATATTGAATAGATGTGTCCCCACATCTGTTCTGGAGAGCCCATCTTAAATACATAGTTCAGGACTCACTGAATGCAGCAGCTTCTTCAGTTGATGCTTGCACTAATTTAAAGCTTAACTGCAGTGCTTTTATTAGTTGCTTCTCAGTTTGCTTCTCACTTCACCAATTTCTGAAGTTTTTTAGACCAATCTTGTTATTTTCCATCCTAAATGAAGAAAAACAGATGGACAAAATGGGTCACAGACAGCCTTGAAATTATGCTGTGTTCTCTGAGGAAGGTATGAAACCCTAAACCCTGTAGTTTTATCATTTATGAGTGGCTGTTTACTTATACTGCCTCATAACTAGATCCTGGAATTCGTTAATGACTAAAAATCAAAGACCCTGTAGCAAGCATTTATGTAAACCTTAGTGAGCTAAAAAAATATGTATCTTTCATATTATGGTATAGGAGAATAATATCAAATAACCCAGAGTATGCTGCAAAGTAAATGTATCAGCTGCAGGTCTGCATAAAAATAAGACACATAAAACTTTATAGCCAATGTCTTTTTAATATTCTAAATTACTACGTAAGTATAAAAAAATCCTTTGCCTATGTCCTGTTAGCCAAAGAGGCCAGAGGTCTAACGTTTTATCTTATAAACTTATTTTAAGAAATAAAACAAACTGTCTTTGAAGAGTATGTCGATGCAAAAGTAATGATTACACGACAAACCCTTAGCATAAAATTAAGTTAGACAATAAATTATACAATACTATTTGAATGATTAAATCAATTTAGGCTGTGGTCATGCTGCATTAAGGGAAGACATTATATAGGCAGTGCTATATTTTCCCTTCCTTTAGAGAGGACTGAAGTTTACTTGACTCCCACATCTTAGCAGTACACGTGACAGAGGAATGTTATCTTTCATTGTCGTTTTAGTAGGAAATGAAAGCTGTTCCTTTTGAATGCAAACCTTGCCACTGTGACCCATGTATTCTTGCCTTTGGATTATTTGAAAAGGCTATGCCACTAGTCCCCTCAGCAAATGAAATTATCAAGGACAATCATATCTCTCCTATTCAATGCTTTAGCAGAAACAAGACTCATTTTGTAAACAAGCACTCCTCATCTGCTGATCTTTTACCCCTTCTCTGTACCTACTCCCGTCTGGATTCACTTTATCTGGACAGCAGGAAATGTATGCAGCAACTCTCTCCAGGGTCTTATTCAGCAACCTAAATATTTCATTATCTTCACTGTAAAGAGGCCACAATTGCAGCCCTACAGAACATCTGCAGCATGCAGCTAAACGCTATATGTTATATTTTTACATGTGTTAAACTGATGACTTTATCGCCATCCTCTCTACCTGAACAAATAATTTTCCATATTGCACCCAATCAAATGTTTTTCTGAAAGCCAGAAACTAAGACATCCATTTATTTTCCTTTTCCGCTTCCATTTTTCAAAAACATGCAACGTCTAAAAAAAATGTGATGATTTAGATGTAGCGGATTTATGGAGCATTTCACTCTATTTCCTCATATGTATTTTTTTTTCATTCCAAATGCAGAGGGAGGTGAGCCCAGCAGATGTACAGCAATGTTCTCAAAGCCTCCTTCTGGGAGTTGAAAAGGCTACATCAAAATGTCTAGACAATGTTTGTGTGAAGTTGTACATCAATAGATAAGATTATTTGAGAGTGTCAAGACATTAATTTATTATTTAGTTACGTGGTTGGCATCACTTTGAGCATGAAAAATGCAAACTAAAATTATGCTAATGAAAGGACTGGTTTTTAGACCATGCATATGCAATTTGTTGAACTCATTGCTGTTCAGATGTTATACAGTGAAGGAGTTTAGCAGAATCCAAAGGAATGATTGGCCATTGGTATGGATGGAGTGAATGTTGACTGAACATCAAATAAGGACATAATGAAGGGGCTACGAGCCCTTATGCTTCAGGCCGTAGCAGTTATACAGTTATGACTGAGACTTTCCATCACCAATGGTATTATTTTTTTCTGAAACATCAAGTAATGCTTAGAGGAGCAAAGGATGCTGCAGTGGACATACCATAAGACAGTTGTGATATTGCAAGAAACAAACCCAGAAAATCAAGACTCATCATTTTAAACCTCTTAATCTATTCTATCATTTATTCTGCTTATTCTGTTTGTAAACTCCATTAAAGTGCATTAACAAACTATAATACTGAAGACAGACGAGAAATCTAATTATCTTTTGTCGCAAAGCACCATATGCTTCTTTTAACTTCAAATAATAGACTGAAGAACATTAGTATTTTAAATGAATCTTTGATGAAGTTGAAGAAGAGAGAGGGAAAAAAACAAGTTAACCAATATATTCCAGGTACATTGTTTTTTACTAGATGATGGGTTTACCTTGTCACGTAGTTATTTTGCAGCATACCAAAGGGTAAATGAAAACAGGTGACACGGTTAGTCACTTTTATGTCAGACATTATTTTCCTTCCAGCTGTGGCCCTGAGGAAGTTTTTGTTCAGGGTTGTTTGTTTTTTTTCTTTTATTATTACTGTATTATTGGCATGCACATCTAGTTGCAAAAGCACCAGATGTCTCTATTGACTTTTTGAATGAACAAGTAAGCTAGAAAATAATACTTTTAAACCCCTTCATACGTTGCATACATAAAGGATTGTCCTGTTCTTTGGGATTTATTTTTTACTCCAAAATGTTATACTGCAAATAATAAAAACCCCAACCCACCAAAACAAAACAACTCCCACAAAGTAATACCTTCTTGTGGCTGATGATAAGTGTGGCTCCACTGGACTGAAGATTACTCATTTAAAAGGGGTGAATCCAACGCGTTCCCCCTCCATCCTGCTGGGTGTCTGCATGTGCCGAGGAAAGCAAGGCCATGTGAGTGCAGAAGTGGGGCCATCAGCCCACCCCGAGCCACGATCTTCACCCAGGACCTCACACAACGAATTTCTGCAATGGATTTCTCTGGCCCATATTTCAGAGAGGAACTCATTGCCCCAAGGAAGCTGAACAGACACGCAGAGTTCATTCTGCTTCACCCTTTTATTCAGTGGGATGGTGAGCCGTGAGTCAAATGTGGTGTCTGTTTTTCCAGGGGAGCCTATAAGGAGGTGAACCTTGTTTTCAAATGGCAACCCTTCTTTTAATAAGAAACAGTATGAAAAAATAGTTGTTTAAAAATGTTTCTATTGCCCACGTCTGAAATTTTTCTTTTCCTCTTCCTTCCTTGTTCAGAGGTGTCTTGATTGGAGTTGGGATGGAGTAGACTTTCTTGCTAGCAGCTGTGTTTTGGATTTGGGAAGAGAAAGGTGTTGATAACACACTGGTGGTTTTGGTTGTTGCTCAGCTCTCAAGGTCTTTTCTGCATCTCACACCGCCCCTCAAAAGAGCAGGCTGCAGGGGCACAAGAAGTTTGGAGGGGACACAGCTGGGACAGCTGACCCCAGCTGACCAAAGGGATATTCCATACCACGTGACATCATGCTCAGTATATAAAGCTGGGGGGAAGTTTGGAGTTATGGAATTTTATCTTCCCAAGTCACTGTTACGCATGGTGGAGCCCGGCTTTCCTGGAGATGGTTGAACATCTACCTGTTGATGGGAAGCAGCGAACGAATTCCTTGCTTTGCTTTGCTTGCATGCGTGGCTTTTGCTTTGCCTATTAAACTGTCTTTATCTCAACTCACAAATTTTCTCACTTTTACTCTTCTGGTTCTCTCCCCGTGCCGCCATAGGGGACGTGAGCAAGTGGCTGCGTGGCACTTAGTTGCCAGCTGGGGCTAAATCACAGCAACAGTTTTTACATGAGACTTTCTGAGGTAGCCAATGTAGTTGTGCTGTTCTTTCTATCATCGGCAGCTACAAGAATTTTTTTTTTTTTTAAATGCATGGTTAAACTTTTATTGAGTAGTCTATAAATAAATTTAAAAGATAAACAAATGGCTGTTTACAATATTGAAGTTAGAACCAAATGAAATATGTTATTTTAGATAAATGGCAAGACAAATTTTGCTTTGTCTCCAGCTAGAAAGAAACCAGAAAACATTTGGCATGCCTGCGAGGGTAATGAAGACATACACATGGACTATCACTAGCACTGCTTCATGTAGCCATTGCATGATTTTCCATGTGATTAATACGAGCCTGTATTTGAAAAGAAAACTGAAATAGTTGTTTGGATGTTTTGGTGCCAGCCTTCTCTTCCTTTCTCTATACTTCCCAACCTACCACCCAGTTTAAACTCATTTTATAACTCCTAGTTACCTGTACTGAAATTACACTCTTATTCAGGAAGATGGAGATTTGGTAGAAGTTTCAGTGGGCTCAGGTTTGTTCAGTTTTTACTTCTCTGCCTGTTTCTCACTAGAGTTAGAGGCCATGTGTCTTGCAGGATCTGAATTTTTTATATTTTAAATGCATTTTTCACTGTTATGTTACTGATGTGACATGATGTGCTCATTTCAGATTATGTGTCTTTGCCTTGATGTACAACATAAACGATGTACCTTACAGTTGAGATGTAGGGAAAATAAGGAAAAGGCTTTAATACATGCACACACATTTGCTCTGTTTTTCTTTTAAAGGATTATTCACATTCGTTCCAAAAGAAGTTGGCAATACTTTTTCTCAGAAAGAAAATTAATTATAACAGCAACTTCTGGTTTCCTTAAATATATTAGTAATTTAATATTTGATATTGGGTTAAGATCTGAAAAGAGAAATAAAAGCTGTTAAATCTTTAACACATCACTTCAATTTCCTCAGAAAGTCTGGGAAAGCAATTCCATCTATTCTATTCATTGCATCAAGCAAAAGAGGATTATTCTAAATTTGTTCAGAGACCTTAACTATGCAATATCCTGGTGGAATTCACATGTAATGAAGATTTTAGACCAAATTCACCTTTCAGATAAAACCATAGTAATATCTTTGACTTCAGGAGCAGTTTGACTGAAAGCAGATCTTGACCACATCCTGCTCTGGAAATTCCTTGGGCAAAGTCTCCTTCTCTGCTCAGAGAACTGCTCCTATGGGTCAGTCCTACTCCGAATGGGGACTCAGAGACCATCGGTCTTCTGCAATACGTTCTCATTCTGAATGCAGAATGAAGGAATTGGGAAACTAGATAAAGAAATGTAATATTGGTTAGCCAAAGAATTTTACTCAAAGCAATAATTCACAAATTACATTTTTTATAACGGCTCCTAAGAAGGCCCTTTTTCAGTTTCACCCACAGAAGGAGAGGCGTAGCTAGCTAATATTATTTCCAGACTGAAAAGAAATATTTTTCCTAGCTAGGCATTTCATTTGGATCCTGACAGTTCATTCAAGATCCTTTGGGTTTTCATCTTTCCACTTCAAGTATATTATTCCAGATAATAGCTACGGTATTCACCATTTTTATCTCCTCTTCTCAGTGGGTCGATAACAGTGCTTTTTACATATATTGGTCTAAAGTGTTTCTTGCAGGGCTTTTGAGTGCGCCGAGGGACACTCCAGTCAGTGTTGGCTGAAAATGGGTGCTTAAGACACTTTTGACCTGTTGTTTTTTTTTTCCCCTTGTTGTCAACCACACTTTTGTATACTCACTTTAAAATCAGTCCGTCAATACTAGTCTTAATTGTGTTTCTTTGTAAGACTCTCTCTCCTGCATCCTCTTTATGATGACTCCTTTGCAGCTGGCCTTGCTATTTTTTGGACTGCATGTTCAATTTTCCTGGACTAATGAACCTTTTATCACTTCTGAAATGTGGAATACAGGTAGAGGGAGGGATGGTGACTACATCCTCACAAAATACTGCTGAGAAAAAAACATAAATTTGATCCTACCTCTGGCTGAGGAGGTCTTTCAGCCCCATCCCAAAAGTACTTTTATGGCCTCAGCCTACTAAAAAAAATTGCAAAATGACCTCTCCTAAAGTCCCAAGCGAGAGACCTGGGCTGCAGTGGGGACAGCATGTAAGGGACTTTCCTCTTTTTATGTCTTCCACTTCTTTTAAGTGCATGTCTCCTTTATTTGTAGTTGTTGATGACCCTAAATAGTTGAGGGTGTCTCTTCACTGTACAGTTTTAGATTCCAGATCCCAGATAATTTAGAGAAAGACAAGGATGCAGCTAACAGAAATCTACTCTTTGATTAATTTATGAATTTATTAAATAATAATAATAATAATAATAATAATTATTATTATTATTATTATTTCAGTTGGACTAGATGATCATTGTAGCTCTCTTCCACGTGAAAATACTGTTATCTATTCTATTCTTTTTCACGGATTCAGTCTTAAGCATCATTTGCACTTGTAGCTCCCCATCCTGTCCTTGGGCAACAGCACTTTTAAGTTTCCTGTCTTCGCTGAAGAGTGATTCTCTGATCCCCAGGAAAGAAGAGAGAAAAAGACAGCTTCCCCTGAGCCATCATAAATATTTCCTGCCAGGCCCCCCGTGATAAGATGGAGCTGGTGATTTCATTTCCCAGCTGCGTCACAGAACGGCGAAAAGGAATCGTACCGTGTTACAGAGCTCATAAAGCCTTATCCAGATCTCCATCCCCACATGCCCACGCTAAAGAATGGATATGATAAAGCTTGGATATCATCCAAACCCCGCTTTCTGACTCCAGTTTTCTGTTTTCAGCCGGCGAGCTTTTCAAATTTATGCCAGAATAATGTGACCTCAGGAGATCTTTATTTAAACAAATAGGATTAGGTTGTATAGCTATGTTGCTAATGACAGTTCCTGAAACACATTTAACAGCGATTTGATGTTATTATTACAGTTAAGTAGTTTTCATAAGGCCCCAGTTAAATATTTCTCCACTAACTCATCAAGACAAAGAGTTGACCTCAGCTTTCTTTCGGAGTCAATCAATACAGCTCCTTGGGAAGCAGAGGGGCCGTTTAAAACAAAAACAAATCCAAGAACTTCCACCTCCTCCTGTTCTGTATTAGCTAAACACACTCAGCCTGCAGGGCTGCCCATCCCCTAATGGCTCGTAATAGCCGTTTTCATTCTATTTTTACGGGTAAAGTTCTCCATAAAGGTGGGCTGCCTGCTGTGCTCCTGATAGATTTAAGATCTTGATATTCAGATTACAGTGGAAGTAGCTAAGGAGGGAGGAAAATACGTTCTAGTCTTGCTGTTGCATTCAATGGAAGTCTGATCACATCAGACATTTTTTTTTCAAATTAGCATTATTTGCATTTAGCCTTCATTAGCTCAGTTTAGATTAAGCAGTTGGTTACAGTAAACCCTACACAAACCAGGCGTTGTTTTAAATGCCGTACCGTAAAAATCTCTTAAGCTTCTCTCAAAGGGGCCTAAGGGCTATATATTTATAGAGATCCATGAACAGGATTACAAAGGAAAAATCACACATGCTTTTGTGTGAATTTAATTTGAATGAATAAGATGAAGCTATTAGCAGGAAGGAAAAAGATTCTGCCAATAAGGGAGAATCACTGCCTCTTGTCAGCATGATAGAAATGTTTTGTAGCTGGCTATTTTCTTCAGAATATGGATATTGCAAAGCCCACCACCTCTGATGCTGCCCTAGAGTCTGGGCTCCGTGCATCCCATATTCCGAGGCACGTATCTCTTACCACTGTGTGCTCCTCTCAGCGTGGTCACCCCAAAAGGGGGTAATTTTCCTGTCCTTCCTGCAAAGAAGAAGCTGAGAGAAGACGCTGGAAACACAGACACGTCTTTCCCTCAAAGCACAGCTACAAGGGACCTGGGTGAATTTTTCAGGATGGCATACACATTATTTGGTACTTGATCTCTCTGGCCTTGGAAAGCTCTCCTGGAACCAGGGAAAGGCTTGGGCTGCCAGGCGGATCTGGTGTCTCAGAGGTGGCCAACAGGCTCTCAGAAAGGTGTCTGTGTTACCTGAGGCTTGCCTATTGCTCCTTCTGCCCTGAGCCCTGCTGCCAGCAGTGTTGCTGTTCATCTCAGTCTGTGAAGATGTCCTATTACCCTGGATGTCCTTGCCCACGCCTTCTACTTGCCCTCTATACTTTTAAGCTTGAACTAATGTAAATCTACATTCTCCAAAATGTCAAGGCCCATTTCCTTCAATCTTCTTTTCACGAGCATTAAATCCTAAGCAGTGTGGGATACATACAGTTTCCTGACTGACACGCAGCAGTCTTTTCCAATTCCAGATAAAATTAACAGCATGAGCTGCTCTTACCTTCATTCAAGGTCGGATTTTTGCACCAAGCCTTCGTGGTCTGGGAAGTGAAAAAGGCATCAGATACGTCTGGCTGCTGGTGGTTCAGGGACCTGGTCAAATCTGCCACAGCGTTTGGCAATGCATCAACCAGCAGAGCTGATGCAACAGCAGGATGAGTCAACCCCATACTGGAGAAGCCACTGGACACTGCTGTGGGAATCTCCAGTTCCTCTCCATGGTCTAAAGAAGTAACTGCAGAAAAATAAACAAAATTTTGCTTAAAAATGGAAGGAGATACGATTGAAGTCCCTCTATGGAGAATTTGAAAGCAACCAAGGGACCCATAGTCAGAGTTTAGAAGTACTGCCTGAGACTGAGTCATTTCAGCATCCCCTGCAACTACGTGCACGTGTTGAAAAGGGAATAAGCAACATTATGTTTTTCCCTTTGGGAGAAAAACTCTGAAAGCACTTTCTCCTCTTTAATATACTAAGAGGTTTAAAAGATTTCATGCTACCTTCAGATGTCAGCGTCAGATTAGGATGTGATGACAGAGGACATAAGGTATTGCTGGACAGTAAAATGCCTCTGGCCACCAGCAAGCCTGTCCTCATTAATTTTATCTCAACCCCATCTCCCTGATTTGTCACTGGCTCTGAATTCTTCAATCCCTTCTCTCCATAAAAATGTCTAGCTGTCTCTTAAATTCATTTATGCCATTGCCTTTTATGACCTTACTTGATAACTTACTCTTTGTTTTTTCCATCCCGAGTAAAAAGCCCTGCCTGAGTGAATTCCCTCGTTGCTCCTAATTTCCTAATTTTGAGGTTACTTGGCTGTTGGCTCTGGATATTCAACTCCTCAGCAATATGAGCATTATTTTTATGGATGTTTATTTTTTCTCACAGGCTAAAAAGATTGTTGTTTTTGTTTGGCTTGATTTGGTTGTAATGGCAGCTCATTTACTAAACGATCTGTGGGCAGCCTTTTTCACATTTTTATGCTAGCTGCAAGTTCGGAAAAAGTTTTAAGAAACTTACTTTTACAGCATACTATACATATAGCAGGGACTCATTAAAAGGGTTGGGCATGGGCCAGAAAAATATAGCCCTGAGTTGGGTTGCTAGCTTTGGCAAGTTCTTCCCAAAGTACTAGCCTTTTCCCATTTTCTATGGATTGTATATTTTAAACCATCCTCCTCTACTATGTGAACAATTTGATGAGAACACAGCTTCTATCAAAATGTTCCTCCGGGCTGTATTAATAATTTTTGCAATGCTTAGGATATTAATAAACTTTAAGAAACAGTAATAAGAATACTATGTTCACGGGTACTTCTACTCTTCACACCTCAGCTTAAGTTATTTGCAAAACTCTTTGATATGTATTTTCTATTTTGTGCTCCAGTCCAGCTCAAAGGGCATTATTAAGACTTTCCCTGTTTCATTTCTGTGCAGATTTCATTGTCTGTCGTGGTCAATATATCTTCCCTTAATTTTCACAGAGTCCAGCCAGGTAGGTCATGACCAGATTCTTCTATAATCTTTTTATATATTTAGACACTGTAATGAGATCATCATCCAGTCTCCTTTTTCTTTCAGGCTAAATATGCTACACTTCTTGAGTCTTTTTCTCATCTATGGCATAAATTTAACTCCTTACCTTTACCGTGCTGCTCTAAAAACTGACTGAAGTGTCAAAGCTGTAGACGGTATTTCAATCTTCATACTTGTGACTTAATAGATAATTTTAAAAATTATGGTGGGTCCAGCTTAGGTACAGTTCTTACACCTTTCTGAAGCAGAAAACTCTGCCTCCACAACACTTGTGAGTGTTACAGAAGCGCTATTTGGGACCAGTAGTCAAAAAAAAAAAAAAAAAAAGGAAAAAAAAAAAGAAAAAAATTTTAAAATAAGTGTCAAAGGTT
>JAOTQQ010000079.1:5937395-5960142 GCA_026546715.1 Gallinago undulata | reverse complement strand
TGTTCGTTTTACATAAGCTCTATTGGGGACCAGTATTAAAAAAAAAAAAAAAAAAAGGAAAAAAAAAAAGAAAAAAATTTTAAAAAAAGTGTCAACTGTTTCAGCTGGTTATACTGGGACCTGATGCTTCCTCTTACCAGCATCCATCCCATTAGACAGAGGGAAGGATAAAGGCTCAAGGCATTCTTGCTCCTTTATAATAAACCGTGCAGACCACAGAGCTTTGGTAGGAAATGGAGTAAATCCTCAGAAAAAACAACCCAAGGTCTGGTTTGGAACATGCATAATGCTCTCTTATGAAGGTATTTATTTGTTATAGACTTATTAGTGAGAAGAAACTGTGAATCAATGAACCCATGGATTGTGCTGCAACATTAAATAATAATAAGCAGTTCTTCTAGTGATATCTGTGGGCTCGTAATGAAATGACTATGTCTTTCCTCTTGGTGTTTAGCAATATTAATTTCTATATCCCTGACTTATGTGCAAAGCACAAGTAGAGAACCCAGAGGAAATGCTGCGTTTATTTTCCAGCACAGTCTGCAGTCTCACGGGGCTGGCATGGCTTGTACCAAGGAGAGATAATAATGTGCCCTAGTTGCAAGGAAGGAAAAAAGAACCAGGAGGTAGAGGGTATTTACTGTAGTTGTATAAATAAGAGCATTTTGATGTTGATTTCGGAGGTAGACGTGATAGGAAGTGTCAGGCACATGAAAGGCTGTTGGAGTTGATGCTCAGTAGCTAGGACAGGCAGCAGCCACGCCAAGGACAGGGTCGTGCAAGTGCAGGAAAGATAGTGGGCTAATGACTGTATTGCTATCATTTGCTGCAAGGCTAGCACAATAGACATGCACCGTGTAGCACCTTAAAACATTTGTTCCTAGTTGTAATTTCGTGTATGAGCTGCAGCTGCTTTGCTTGGCTGCCGTTTGTCCTTCTTTGGTGTTTTTACAAAAATAGGAAAATTTTCTCAGCAGAAAAGGACCATGTAATAGATAAAACACCACAAGCAATTTTTTTAAATATTGGCAGACTGGAACTAGCCAAAGATGATAGTTATCGGGAAAAAATAAATAAATGCTGTCGCTGACTTGATTTGCTCAAGTTTGGCTGATGAGATGAGCACAGAGCTACACTTTCTCACATCCTCCAAAGCACGCCTAAGATCTATCCCTGAAATGGCATCCAAGTGTTATTCATTAACAGTTTTACCATGCATATTTATTTTGCACTGCAAGCGATAATGTGTGAACAACAAAAGGGATAATGTCATTATGGAGGTGCAAGTAGCAGCTCTGTAGTTACGAGGAGCTTTACGTTTTCATTCAAAGCATTTTCTGCTCCAAAGATTTGTCTGCAGTAACTGATGTGTTTGCTTAAAATAGCAGAAAAAAAAAAAAAAAAGTTTCAGGAAATTTAAATCTGGATTAAGCACGTTTCTATGCTAATTAATAAAACATTATTTAAGTATCATCCTGTGCACTCAGTACAGATCTCTCAAAATCAACAAAGCAGCTAGAGCAGAGTTGTACTTTAAGCCTTAATCTTGTCTCTGCTCCAGGACTCAAAACGGGAAGAGACGTAATTTAAGCAGCCCACCCTGGAGATGGCAGAGCCGGCCGGATTTCCTGAGATCGTGTGTGTTTTGACTGTGGGTGCTTTCCTTGAGCAAAACTCTGGTGCAAACCCCGATGCCAGGATTTATTACCAGTATGGAAAGCCCTCGGGGCTCCCTGCAGCTGCCTTTTGCAGCACGTGCAGTAGTAGCACCGGTTTAGCAGCGAGCTCCGTGGGTTTAGTAGCTCACAACCACATGGAGAAAGATGTTATTTTTCGAAGGAAATAAGAATCACATCCAGGAAGAGAAGATCTAAAATGGCTCTGAGAATAACGTGAGAATATGAGGAGACAGGAAAATGTTAGCACCTCACCATAAGATGGGTCGGAAACCCGTTTTGAAGGGAGCAAAGGTAAGCAAAGAAAGTTATGGTGCAGTTTTATATAGCCATTTGTGTGGAAAAGCAGGCTGTTTGTGTGGTTTTTTACACATTAGAAAAATGTACGTGCCCTCTGTGCACACAGAGGCTCCCCCAGTAATAGCCCAGGAGCCGTGCTCTCCTGCCTGGGGACAGAGCGGGTGGCCGTCACCAAGCCTTGAGCACTGACTGCACAAACAAAACAAGGAGGCTGCATTTGGGAATTTCTTTGACAAAATGAATTGCCACCAGTGGAGAATAATTTATCATAGCTGAACCTTTTCTGGTAGAAAACACTGGCTGAGCAAACCCTTTTGTTAGGAAATACTTTTTAGCTACAAGTTCTGTTCGGGATGAAAAATGCCTCCCCTGAAGCAAACTGATACCCAGGACGGTCAACAGGGATATGAGGAAAGGTCCCATTTCCAGTGTGTACACCTGCAATTTGAACCTGCAGGGCTCAAACAAAAGAAACTAAAAACCCCCTTTGTGCCAAATGGTCAATAACCCCATGGTGAGGGCTTGCTCTTGGAACTCAGAGGAATGGCAGTGCAAGGACACGACTCTGTGTGTCCTATGCCTCCAAATGCCAGACTTTAGCTTTCCCGAGGAAAATTATTTAAATCTCAATATTTCCTGGGAAGGGCAAATTTTTCTCATGAGGGAAATGCTTCTTTTTTTAGGAAGGAAGTTCTTGTTTCTTTGTGCTTTCTTTGAACAACACCATCCAGCGTTGCACTGCCACCTTTCAGCAGAACTCTTTTAGCCCTACATTGGAAATACAGGGGGAATCAGACATGAAGAAATAGGTATGTCTGACGTTGGAGAATTTTTTTCAAGTTTGGTTGAATGTGAACAGGCAGAGAAGTTCTCGGGAAGCATTTAATATATTGACTTTTCTTGAGCCTTGTGCCTTTGCAGGGTTTCCTCACTCTATAGTTAGTCTGTGGTATCCTAAAAAACCTGGGCACCACAAAAAAATTTCCTGGGTTTTGTTTTTTTTTGAGATTTAAGAAATACTGCCAACTTTACTGGTGATACAAAACACCTAAGGGAAGAAAAGGACAACTTTCTTATTTTGTCTCTTCTCTCAAATATGTTATAGCTTATTTGCAGGAAGCAGGAATTACATGAAATTAAATGAAACAACTATCCAAGATGTGTCTACTAGGAGAGAAATAGTTTTCTGGTCTCAACAGAATTTTTGTGGGCTTGAATGTTTGTGGCTGCCAGATGTGGGTGAGGAGACGAGGTCTCATCCCATTACAGGAGGGCTGTGAGAGATTTCATGGGTCTGGTCAAAGTTTTTTTTTCTCAGGCTTCATTTCATTTCATTTCAATCTTCTAATGTTTACATTTCAGTAAGGGATAAGAAATATAAAAACAAAACTAATTTTCAGCCTTCAGAAAACACCTAAATAGGTTTAGAAAAGGTTGCACTGGTACACTTCAATAACATGCAAACCTTCCTCTCTGAAGAGTTTTACATCAATATCTTTGTGGAAGCAAACATTTTCCTGATTTCAACAGGCTGGTGTTTCTCATTAAAATACCTTTCAAGGCTCTTTCCTAATTCAGACTATTGCATGGACCCTGACTCCTGGAAACCCTCTCACTTTAGGCTTTTTGAACAATCCTAAAACAGAGGTATTCTTTTCTATTCCATTTTCTGGAACAGAAAGACGTGTGGAAAATTGTGACTGTTTAACATTCACTGGGCTTTTGCTGAAAAGCCCCAACACAACAGTTTCTTATCAGGTTCTCCAAACCACCACACTTTACTGTTGGGGGTCTAGAAGACAGCCGGAGACACCTCAGTGTCCTCATCTGGCACTGGCAATGGGCATGGCCAAAAACCCCCAGTGTATTTTGGAATCATGCTATTAAATTCATGAAACTTTTTGGGAAACTGAACACATGTTATTCAAGCTCCACCAAAAGAAGGGGAGCAACTTGTCTGGGAGCCAACTGCTTCCTCCTTTCACTCCCAGTGTGCTCCTAAAAGCCCGGTGGGTAATAGAAACCTTGCTTTATTACCATCCATCTATGTATGGATTAATGCATTCACTACAGCCTTTTAGCAAGACGCCAAGCACTCCCCTGCTCAAGTAATAGACTATAATATCCCTGACATTCAGGAGGAAACAACAGAATACAATTAAGAACAGAATACGTAATATTCGCTGAAATAAAACAGATTTCCAATCAATTAAAACAGACTCTTCTTCCAATAGCACCAGACAAATAATAAATTTACAAAACTAATCGGTTCTACACAAGCTGAGCTAATGAGTGTCATTTGGGTCACATCCTCAAATTGCAAATAAATGTTATCATTTATCAACCTAACACATTACTCAATAAATCTTATGCACCACTGTTCATACTTATCAGCTGTGTCATTTAATATTCCTTTCTGATTTAGAAAACTATTTCCTGCGGTGCCTGACCCCTTGTAATGGAAAACTACTGAAAACAGACAGTAGCTAATTCAAGAATTGTATCATTTAGAGCTAAACAGAGCTGTGGACAGCATTGAAATGCTCCAATATTAATTTTCCCGTAGGTCTCTTCCCAGGTTGCAAATATTACAAGCTGTCGAGGTAGAAGTTTCATTTAAGGACAGTCAGGCTGTAGGCAGTGTGGTTGGTAAGAGCTTTTACGGTGTGTAGTCATGAAAATGATTATGCTCTGTCCAGACAAGGAGATTTGTCGTCTCGTTTATGCAACGGAGAATTGTAGACCCTCCCAATTACAGTCATAAAACCTGCCCATCTCAGCTGTCTGATGTGCTGCACGCTACTTTGCACGTGTGCTTGTAGACGGGGGATTTTAGTGATTTCAGCGTTTCCCAATCCCTGCTAAGATGGGAACGAGAAAGGGGGTAGTTTCCAAACATTACCCCTTCTCCAACATTCCCTTCCTCCTCCCCCACCCCAAAAAAAAACAAACAAACAAAAAAAACAAATGGGGAAAGAGGTCTTGTTCCCCCCCAGGTGATACCTGGGGGGGGTCTTCTCCTTCATCCCAGGCTGCCCCATCAGTGGCATCCGTTGAGGGCTCCCTGCACGTTTTTTGCTTCACAGAGATGGAGACCTTTTTCTGACACTTATCCATTCCAGAACCGAATTACCCGGATTCATCTTTTTCATTGCAGACACATAAAAGCTTAGGCGTAGAGCCACTGGGACACATCTAAGAGGGACATCTTGTGACCGACCTTCTTCATAAGTGTGTTTGTTTCTGTGTCTCAGGAGCACGTTTAGACTGACCGTCAAACACTAAAGGAGTTACGAACTGCGGTGTCCTCTTTGTGCACCCACTTTACAGCCCTCTGCGTGGCTGTACACAATATATAGGTACAGGACCACGTTTTACCAGAAGGGCCCTTACTAGCAGTGCACCAGGTAGTAAATGATCCATTCAACAAACACGGCTGAGTCGTGGTCGGCTGGCTTATGTTGTTATGTGGATCTAATTCTCTTCTAATTCCCTTTCCCCCAGGTCCTTATGCTATTTTTCCTGTCTCCTGCCCCAGTTCTGCTCTGAGTAGTGCCCTTTCATTGATTCAAGTCCCCCCCTTTACCTTCACTCCCTTCCCTTCTTCTTTATGGCTCCTAATATTCTCGTCATCTTTCTTATTTTTACTTTCACCTCGCGCCCCGTCCATTCCCTATGACCTCCTTTGGTGCCCTCCTTCATTTCCCTCCTTTCCACTCATTACCCTCCATCGTATGACTCAGATAAGTTTTCTTATCCCTTACCTGCCTCTGACCCCAACGCAGCTAAAAGCAGAGGTGAGACAGCTTTTTTTTGCCGTCAGTTTGAGCCTTATTGTGACAAAAACCTCAAAATGCAAAAAGATATGACTGCTCCAGTAGTTGGAAACCCACCACGAGGAGGTTGAGCCTCCTCCCAGCAGGAGCAGTGGGCATACACACCACGTGTGGTCAATGCAAAGCTCTGCAACACTGGCTCGGGGGGAACACGCTGAGGTTTGCAAAGAACTCACCTTTGGGAAAGTTTTTTAATAAAATGTCATCAAAAAGCACCTCATACAAGAAGAGTCTGCTGTCAAGTAACATGTTCTCATAGGTATAGCTGGAAATAAATTAAAAAAAAATAAAGTGGCTTAAAATATGTATCTAAAAGCAAATATAAGTGTGGAAAGAGTTATAAGTAACTGAACATTAGGCTGATTATGAGAACTGTTAGACAACCTTAACTTAAACATATTGTATTTCTCACTATAGATATGGTTCCCATACCACTCATAAAGAATTCTAGATCTCATGAAATACTCCAGCACAAGCTGTTTTGTAATCCTTGTGTACTGGTCTTAAGATATTGAGTTCTACCTTATCTGATTTCACTGAGAATGTATGGAAACAAGCAAATTTGCCGTTTCTGATTTCCATGTCAACAGAACTCAGATAAACATGTCAACACTTCAGCTGCTTGTTTGAACCATAGCTTTGATCTTACTCATCTTTCAGTGAGAGTCCTGAACACTTAACAACTCTGGAACATCCAAACGGATAACTTATGCACAGATCTGAGAGGGAACTTTACAATAGACAGTTACATTTATTTTTATGCTTGTTTATATAATTCAATAAACAAAGGAGTACTATAGATGGAATCCAGCAATGTGTAAATACCTCAAAAATAGTATGCATAACATTTATGGCACAGCATACTCATAACACATCAACCACTATTAAAAAAACATTTACTTGAATTTCAGGGTTGCACTTCACACTGCTAAATGTCGTAGATATGTTTATCCAGCCATTTCTAATGTAACGTGCAACATTAAATTTAAAGTAAATGCATTTGCAGTGTCTGTTGACCACTTTAACTGGTTTAATAAACCATTCATAATAAGATACATACATGGAAGTGTTGCATAGTTATTGGATAAATCATCACTATTAAAAGAGTCAGCCCTCCCACTAAAACAAACACCTTTTCTTTGAATGTTAATTTGGTGAAACTCGTCGACTTACAGTCTCTTTGCACTTTCGGTAAATATTTTGTTTTGTGAGCCAAGTCTGTGTGTATGGTGTGAGTGTTTCAGATGAATGTTTTCATAGAATCATAGCATGGTTTGGGTTGGAAGGGACCTTAAAGATCAACCCCCGTGCCCTGGGCAGGGACGCTTACCACTAGAGCAGGTTGCTCAAAGCCCCATCCAGCCTGGCCTTGAACACCTCCAGGGACGGGGCATCCACAGCTTCTCTGGGCAACCTGTTCCAGTGTCTCACCACCCTCACAGGAAAGAATTTCTTTCTAATATCTAGTCTAAATCTACCCTCTTTCAGATTAAAACCATTACCCCTCATCCTATCACTACACTCCCTGATAAAGTGTCCCTCCCTGCCTCTCCTGTAGCCCCTCTTTAGGTACTGGAAAGCTGCTATAAGGTCTCTCTGAAGCCTTCTCTTCTCCAGGCTGAACAATCCCAGCTTTCTCAGCCTGTCTTCATAGGAGAGGTGCTCCAGTCCTCTGATCATCAATTTCTGGCAGTAAATCCATTTCTGACAGTATTTTACATATCTATATGCATGTCACCTGTAATGATAATGAAGAGTCTTGCAGAGCTCTTTGTCTTTGCTCCAAACTATTTCTTTCATAAAGAGATCATTGTTTCCTTAACTAACTGTATTTCAGGATTTAGAGCAAGCTTCAGCTTTATAACCTGGAAATATTTTTCTTCTGTCATGTTATCTACTTTAGGCAGCTTTTAGGTAGTCTCACGTGAGGTGAGCATGCAGGCTACTCCGTGACAGTATCTATTTTCAAAAACATAGAGGCCACAGCTGAGAGCATTCACAAACTACATTTCCAGCGTTTGTTATTTTACTCTAGTCCATATTTTTACATAGAAGTAACAGGCAGATGTCCACAGGGAGGTGAACTTTATCCGAATCCCCTGACTGCTTATTCTGTGAAGATATATGCTATACCTTTATTCCTCCACTAAACCATTCTTCATTTAATTACCTCTTTGCGCCACATATTCATTACACCCCTGCACAACCGATTTCCTCTCTTTGTGTTTTCTGCTCGTTCTTCTCCCATTCAATAGCCTGCAGAGCCCCAGTCCTTCCCTGCATACATCACCCCTCTTCCTACCACCAGCTTCTGCAACGCCTGGCCTGCAAGCTGAGGAAGAGCCAGCTTCAGAGAAAAAAAAAAAAAATTACCCACCATTTAACAAGACTTTCAGCACCAGTCACTTGGATTTACTCTGCAGGTCTTTAAGCAGGTATCGATCACAAGGACCATCTCTGAAATAGTAGGGTTCTGGGCAAATAAATAGGAACAGCAGAGTGTTGTTTTTTTTCTACCCCTACTTCCAAGTATCGAATGCTCCATTATGAAAGCCACTCTGGTTATAATTCCTCTCTTATCCTAACTTCTTTCTGCCTCTTGCTATTTTCAGTAAAACACAATAAATAGTTTCTGTGGGGTTTTGCTTTCAAAGGTACAGAATAATGGTCGTAACTTCCCTCGGGTGCCTGTTCACCATGGTTACCGTGTCACGTTTCCCAAAGCTGCTCGTTGACTGAGCTTTGCACCGCAAAGACATGGGGTGAAGGAGGGAGCCTCTACCAGCACAGGGGAGCAGCTTGGGGTCTCCTAAGGTAGCAGAATAAATTAGAGGGTAATTGCCTCTGTGGAAGCGGTGGCAATTTTAATTTATGTTTTAAAAAGATATGACATCAGAAGCCCTAAAAACATGCCACCCTTGGAAAGGCAAAAAAAAAAAAAAGGCAAATTAACACAGATAGGTGTGTAACATCTCATCCTACAGCTGATGGTAGCCATTATTGCAAAACCTTCGACCTTCTTCCCCCCAGGTTTCAGAATTTACACTCTGGTCTCTGCCATTTCTTAATTTTGACCTTCTTTGACAGTATACATTAGATTTGAAAAAGATTTGCTCGTAGCATTAAGTAGAAATCACAGGATGAGGAATTTTAAACTTTGATTGCTTGCAAATTAGAGAGACAAGAACGCGTCAGTATGCTTCTGTTCTGAGAAATGAGGGAAGTCTGTTCTCTCATGGTTGTAGCAGTACGACTTGAGTGAAGGTACTTTAGATTTATGTAATTATATCACAGATATATCAGGATACACTTTACGGTGTAGTGTCTGCTGACTGAGTTTTCAAGATTAGTAAGTATGCTCCAAAGAGAGATGCTGAAAAACATCACCTAATCATTATGCTTTCTTGTTGTGGGTTTTATTGCACATGATAGTTGGCATTAGCAGTCTGTTTTACTTCAGGCTCTGCAGCATTTTTGACATCTTTTGAAACTATTTCAATGAAGTTTTGGTAGAGCAAACAGAGTGTTAAGCACATGTTCCCCGTTAACAATAATGTGAGACAGGCGTATACTGCTATCAGGACTACATTTACTAATTACCTCCAAGGCTTTATAATCTAAACCAAATGCATTAAGTGCAGCATTTGCCAGAATGCACTTGAGTTTCTTTCATTCATACTTGTGTTCCAGTCTCCAGACAGACCAAATATTCTGATCATGTCACTCTTTGTTGCTAAATTGGATACAAACGTACTCAGCTAATTAATCACGGTCAGTGCTTATTGTGCATCTTTCTTATTACTATGCGAGCAGATTTTGCACAGCTTGTAGTTCGTTATCAGATTGCATGAAAACAGTTGATTACCTTTTTTTCTCATATAATTACATTAACAGCCAAGCCAGCTTCCTTCCTCCATGTATCTTTGACCACGTGAAACATTTCAGGAAAGACTCATCATGAAAAAGGAGCGATATTTCCCATTATTCAGGTTTCATTTACCACTGTCAAACACTGTAAGTTCAGGAATACCCAGCATTACCATCCCCATTTGTAGAAAGCATAAATAAAAGAATGAGATCCCTTCTGATGTCCCTCAAGTCCAGCAGAGCTAAATTCTGCTCTTAGTTGCACACTTCTGCCTCCGCCTGGTCATAGTCATGCTCAAGGAAAGACTTTGTCATGGCTGTTACATGAAGCACCTTTTTCTGTTAAAGCTCCTATCATTCAAGTTTTTTTCTGTTTACCTAGACTGACCTTTTTGCTGATGTCAAGGGTTTACACAGAGTAAAAATTGGCTGAATGTCACCACCACCTTTCCCAGGAAGAGTCATGTCTGGAAAATGCCACTAGTCCAACCTCCTTCCTTGACAGCATCACTCCTGAAGCAAATAAAGCCTTAACATTCACAGATACTTTAACACCCTAATATTCACAGTCTACCTGAAAAAGTTTCACCTTAATTCCTTCCACCCCCTCAAAAAAAAGAAGAAAAAAAAAAAAAGAAAAAGTGCAGAAGAAACCCAGAATTATTGGGCTGCAGAAACATGGTTTCCCTGGGCCTCTATTTTCATTGTTAAATTATTAAAACATGCAAACTTACCATGACACAGGTTGCAACAAGTCATGACTTTAACTCCTTATCACTCTGGGTCATTGGGGCTCAGATTTATTTGCCTTCTCCAGACACTGTCCGTAGCCCTCAGGAAGTTGGTTGGGGACCCTCTGAGCATGGGTGCTCTTCTTCCAGCTAGCCTGCAGCTCCCTCGGGCCTTTTGGTGTTCCCAGCTTGGAGACCTGCCCAGAACCTCCTGCTTTCCCCATGTCCAGTTGCCTGTGTGCTCTGAATAAGACGTGGACGTTTATTTCTGGAGAACCTAAAAGAGAGAAGGTCCCTATTTGGGCTTAAGTGCTTGTTAATTGGAAAGGGAGATGCAGCCACAGTTCAGCTCTTAATGATGGGTAGAGCCTAAACACCTTCACATAAACTTGTGCTGATGTTGCATATTTCTAAAATAGACTAAAAGTGTTACTTGGTGACTGTTATTTTAATTTCATCTTGACAGGTTGTATAATTTTTTAATTTTATTAGATAGCATGAAAGTGCACATAGAAGATTTTAGCCTCCTTTTTGAGTTCCCATAGTAGATATTTTGCTTTATATTGAATCTGCATTCTACTATTAATAATTGTCCCTTTTTATCTGATAACTTCCAGGAAAGGGAAGAAGAGTAGTTTATATTCTATAAAGAAATTAAGAGCTTTGCTGGCAGAAGATTAACGCTATATTGACCCACTTTATTGTTCAAGACTAACATTACAAGAGAATTCGTCATCTAAGCCTCCCCTAAATATCGAGCGTTAGCCCGTCGCTGATACAGAAAAATATTGCTATTCTTATTAAAAGTAATGGTAAACATAAACCAGAGAAAACTTTGTTCAAGATGCTCTAATTGGCTAGATCCATTGAAAATAAACATAGAACTGCTGTCTCCCAGAAGAGCAGCTTTTGCTGACGTGTACATACAGCTGAGCAGATAGATTTTATTCACTCAATATTTCGATAGGGAGGTCTGCCAATCAAGCACTCATTTCCAGGAGATGGATGAATCTGTGCTGGTAAGGGTTGCTTAAGAGCCATGCTTTCTTTTATATAAGAAGATTCTTCAGTTCAACTCTGCCCCACAGTGCAATAACAAAATTCTTGTTTCTTGACATACATCTTCTTTTGTTTAAAAAAAACAGAATGCCTGAGCCGTTAATATGCTTATTTGCATACGGGCATTTTACAGCACACACCAGTAACCCCGTTCCCTCATGTAATTATATCCGTTCAGCTTTTTCCTAGGGCTTTTTCTCCTTCTCATTATGCCTCCAACAACGCTAAACTTCTCTGTGTGTGCCTCTAAATTATCTTCTTGGCCCAATCAATGTTCAGAGCTTTAATCCAACTGAATTCAGACTCCGCGTCCTTTCTCATTAGTTTGGTTACACTTAAAAAACTGTAGAGACAAATAACATTCATTTCTATTATACTTTGGAATCACTTCTGGGACCAAATTATCTTTCACACCTGGATGGAGCTGTTGACTTCGCTGGGACTGCATGTGCAGATATGAAAATAGAACAACACAAGATCATTGGATGCCTGGTAAAATAACGCTTTCAGAAAATTAGCTCTCCTTTCTGCTGGGATAAAGCAGTGGCACAAAATCATCTGTAAACACATATTTACAATTCAGAGCCCTCAATTATTTTCCCAAAGGTTATCTTTCTTTGTCTGTAAGTTTATTAGGAGGGTAAATCCCTCTGGTAACTCTTATGAAATAGACCTTTTATTTTATTATTAATTACTTCCCTCTAAAATTTTCCAAAAAGGGAAGGTACCTCATGAACTTAGTATTATTCTGGTATGTCATATGCATGTTTAAATACTCACTAGTTACACGTATATATCTCACCACTTACAGATGATGGGGAAGCAGACCTTTCAATTTGGTTCCACGGTACCAGGTTTTCTCTCATCATTGCTTTTAGATGCCTATGCCAGAGGAAAAACAATTGGACTTCACTGTTAATTTCACACATTAAACAGAAGAGCCTTTGAAAAGTCTGTATGATTTTTGTATGTACTTGTTATGAGCAGGAATGTGTACTGTACTTTTACTGCTAAAATATTGGAATTTTTTCAGATGGCAAATTGCCCACACGCTTTATCCTTGCAAACAAGAGCATCATTTTACTTTTTTTTTCTTTTCTTTTCAAAAATTAGTATATGAAAAGAGAGAAATCTCTGCCCTCAGATAATTACCTCAGTAAACTAGTTTCATCTTATATCAAAAGCAAGCAATAGCTGTTGCAACAAAAGACATAACCTAGCATAAATAAAAGGGTTTTTAATTACTCCTATGATTATATGAGATGAAGGTAAGATTACAGCTTTGTGACTCTGATGGGCAGGAACCATATCTTGCCTTCTGCTTCTTGTATTGTGGAAATCCAGGATATTTCCAACTATGCTATTTTTGGGTACTGATTTTGATTTTAATCTTTTCCTTCCTTTTGTCTGCCTCATCCTATTTTTTATTTCTATTTTACTAAGAGCTAAAATTTAATTTCTTTAGAGGCCAACTTAGAGCGTCTTTATACATGTATTTGAGTTCATATACTCCGGGGCCACTCTGAAAATGTGAGATGAAATACTATTGTTCCCTTCTGATATTCCTTGGGACACAATGCTCTCTGACAGATACCTCCTCCAACCTAAATTGCACTATTTGGATTAGCAGAGTTTGCTGCATCCCAGGAGGAAAACTCAGGCTGGAGGCAGCACAGACACGTCCTCCTCTTCTTGCTGGGTCAGAAATAAAGCCTGGATCAAACATCCTCAACACCGAACACCCTTGTGATAGAAGAACAGATGGACATCCACAAATTAAAATCTCTCTGGAATTCCACTGGAATACTTAGCAGTTTTTCTTTTGTTGTTGTTGTTGTTGTTGTTTTATTAAACAGAGCTAGATTAAAAAGTATCATCTCACTGAAGAAACTGAAAATTGTAATGAGTTTTGTGGTCAGGCAGTAATTATATTAGCTTTCCCTAAAACTGGATATATTCAAATTCTCATCTAATTACGTTTTCCAAATGAAGCAGGGGAGAGAAAGGTCATAGTATTATAGCCAGCACATTTTGTTTTCCTCTGGAAAGAGTACAAGAACAGTTTCAATGGAAGCAGTTTGAGATTATGCTTGATAATTCGTAATTAACTCTCCAGGGTGCTGTGAGGCCTAATTAATTACTTATTGGAAAGCGTTTGGAGATCTTTGGATGAAAGTTGTTATAGTAATGCCAAGAATTGTTATTGTTATTGTTAGGTATCTTCCATCCCCAAATGCAGTTAGGTGGAAAACGTACCCTTATTACCTTACAGTATCTTACAACCAGGACTAATCTGCTGAAAAGCAGTATTTAAAAGCTAAGGATAACTCTCTCTGCAGTGGGAAGCTGAAGATGTTTATTCTAAAAGTGTGAATATAATTTATGAATAAGCCAAATACATAAATTGCATTCAGAAGTTCCACAGTAATAACACACTTTATATTCTCCATCTGCAGATAAGCAGGTGCATCTATTTGTAGAATTTGTCTTATGTAATGAAAGTGTCTCTGGCGCTATGAAACTACTGTATCATGAATGCCTCTGTGTGTTTAGCATCCAGCATTTGTTCTCAGGTCTGGCAACAGGAGCATTACACCTAAATCCAATTAACCCAAATTAACGTGATAATGGAGGGCCATGAAGATATTAGGATTCCTATTCAAATTAGAGTGATACCTTGATACAAAATTGAGTAACCAATTCACCCAAATTTATTTTTCAAAGCACTCATGTTTGCAGAGTGGAAGAGACTCAACATGTAGAAAAGCAGACAGATGTTAGCCCTTCTCCCGAAAGTCAGAGAAGAAAAGGACAGCTTCAAAAAAAGACTCACAGGAGGCGTGAGCTGGAGGAAGGGGCTTGTTTTTGCAGCACGATCTCTGCCGTTCAGAGGAGCTCTGAGCTGGGGAGGAGGGAAACTGTGAACAATGGAATAAAATCTAAGGGCAAGGACCCAAGAGCCTTTGGGTGTCTCCAGCTGGAACACACAAAAAAAAAAATTCAGTCTTGGTATAGAAACTAAGAAAGCTGTAGTGAATTTTCTCAGAATTCTATATAGGCATTTTTCTCCCCACCTTCTCAGTCTTACTGTTTTATGGTAGCAATGGTTAAAGTTATCCTCTGTGACCCCCAACAATACCTATGTATTTAAGTATCAAAAACCCCTTGAACATACCTGCGGTTGTGAAAAAGTATCTATTCGTGTTACCCCAAGGAGTCCAAGGGGTAGGAAATATTCCTGAGGTTTCTTCGCTGTGAAACGCTAACAACCCGAGAGGCTAAAGCAGAGTGCTTTGCTATACTCTGCTTCAACAAAGAAAAGCTGAAGTTTGAAGCTAGTATCAGTCCTCCAAATACAGATCTACCCTGGAGGAACCCTGCCAGTGCTGCAAAATGGTGGGTAAAAATAGACACAAATATGCATGCGATCTATGGTACCCATAATAACTATATACAGAAATACATTTTACTAATAGTGGCTCTTCATGCTTTCTTCAGAAGAAGAAAAATCTCAAAATGCATTGCTTTTAATATTTTTCCCATTCCCATTTATGAATAAATCTCAACGTGTGCGCAAGATAAATATGTAACACTATTTTTTTTATGGTGTTGAATGCGCAGTTCCCTCAAGCATCAGCTGTCTCTAACAAGCAGGTTGTGGTGCCTCTCTGTTTACCTTGTCAGCAGTACTCATTTCTGTTATCACTCTTCTGGAAGAAGAAAGTTTCTAGATATGCCTCAAAGGTGAACATAATTACGCTGTTTACATTGCTATTCCTACAGGGATCATAAAATAGTACTTAGAACAATGTTTACAGTCATCAACGAGGCAGAAATCACTCTTTACCTACCAGAAAGGCAGAAAACAATACCCCGTCACTAACTAATTGCAGACAGGACTGAGCTGTACAAAGATCCCCCGTCTCGCAGCTGATCTGGGCGCTGGGTACATCAGGAGCCTGAAGCGTCCAGCAATTTCTCTGTCCATCAAATCAAAATTTCTCTAAGGTGTTTTCTTTTCACTAGGGCCCTGGAGACGATGCGACTTACCGATTTCTAACTTTATATTCAAAGAAGCAAAATAAAAAAAACCCACAAATGTAATAATGAAGCACGCTTTAATGCACAAACTGAAACGCATCCTTCCTTGAGGGCAAACTTTCTCGTTTTTCTCCTGGGGTCAGGGACAAAGTTAAGTGAAACCCACAGAGGACATAAACCCATAAACTTCAGCATGTTCGGGGTCAGAAGTTTGCAGTGGGGCTCACAAAAAAGAGGAGAGAAGTGGGAACCCTGCCGCAGGGGGGTGCACAGCAAGGCAGCTCCTCCTGCCCTCCACCCCGCGAGCTGCCTTCCTCCGCCCGCGGGCAGCGAGAACCTACCCACAGCAACACTTTTCAAAGTTAATTCTGTGAAATATACAAGAAACACCGATTTCAGACAGCGTAGCAAAGGTAATTCGTGCATTGCTCCTAGGCGACGACTGGGAGGCAGTTTGTTTAGCACAGAAACGGGTATTTTCCTTATTTCTTGATGGCTAATCACCAGCCAGTCTGTTCCGTTCAACCCAAGGTAACCGTGATGTGATCTTATATTCAGAGTCTTCCTGTTGTAATATTTAGCTTTTCCCGGCTGACACATTACATTCATCCTTTGGCGACTTGACAGCCAAATATCTTTGCTGTTTGCTGGAGGGAGAGCACAGGGGAGGTATCAGCTCCGCCGCACATCCACGGGAACATCAGCGACAGAAGTTCAAACTAATCAGCCAACATCATCAAATATGTATCAGAACAACCCAAAAGCTATCATTTTGGAGAGAGGAAAAATAATAAAAGAATGACAGCATACGAAACGCGTCGAGGATAGAGCAAAACCAATTTTTGTGGGAATCCTTGGACCTTGTCGACACAACACTGCTGTTTATGGAGGTGGTTATGCTGGTGTAAACACTTTGCTGGTATAAAAGGGCAACTCTAGAAGCTAACCAGAAGAACATACCTGTACCCTGGACAACACAGAGATGTGGGGAGCCCTGTCCAGAGGCCAAAAAGAGTTTTGAGGGGGGTTCAGTCATTTTTCCCCTTTTTTTTTTTTTTTTAAATCTGTCCAAGAGTGAGAGCTGGTGAAGTCACTGAGTACATAACCATGGATGACAGAGAGGTCAGAGTTTCCACCAAGCTGTGAAGTTTGTGCTTCACACAGCATTTCCAGCTGCAAAACACAGGCCAAATTCAGGGTTATGGCTGTCACACCTATTTAGGAGGTGACAATCATGAAAGAAAGGGCACCAGAGTCCACCAGAGGTACAGTACATAGATTATCAATTTCACAACCCAGCTGTTAAAGCCTGATCTCTTTAGACCTGCTTTCACCTTGACAAAATAAAGCCCTAAGAAGACAGAGGCATCTTCTAATCACTCAGAAGACTGAAATAAAACGTTTTCATGTCATGGTTTGATGTTCCTTTTTTTTGCCATTTATGCAGCACATCACAGTCCCAGTTGCTCACTGAGCTCTGCACTCACACTATTTAACTCGAGACTGGAGCCGGTGTCGGCTGCCACTCTCTTTGCAGTTTCAAACTAAAGAAATCAGCAAACCTCAATACTTCAATTTTTGATCTGTCTTCAAATGATTACAGAGAGGCAGGTTTTGGTGTCTTTCTACAACATCATTCATATTATCCTTTGCAAACAGGTAATTATTTAGAAGCCTGCATTACCTCTAAAGCATTGACAAAACCAGTTACTTCTGGGCAAATTTTTTGGCATACATGCATTTTTAAAATTATTTCTCATTTCATCTGAGACTACACTCTCCAAGTTCAAAAGCCATTCACATATAAGAAGTCTCATTGGTTGTGATGGACTTCTTTCTTCATCTCCTAATAATAATGGATAAATGGACAAATCAATTATGTAATTAAATATTCTCAATATCATTATATAGCTAGATTTTTTAGCCATCTAATTAACATGATTAAGCAATTAAGATCCACATAAGAAAAAAAAAAAACAAGAAAAAAAATAGAACTGCTCACAAACTTTCAGACACATGCAGAAAACGTCTGGAAGCTGGGGGGAGCAGGCAGCTTCAGTGTGGCGGTTTCAGGTCTAAAATATGACTTGTCCCCCCTCCTCTGGAGATCTGTTCTGGTTGGAATGACCCCTTGGTTATGGCCCTGACCACCCCTCAAGAGGAGCCAGCAGTGCCAATTAACCCAAATGAGGTGGAGCAAGCAACAGCTCCACTCGTGTTTGTGGGGACTTTTGTGCCCGGACCATATCCGTGCCGTGCTGGTGCGAGGGGCCACGTTGCCCCAACCCATGCTCACCCCAACATGGTTGTCACCAAGCAAACACCCTGATTGTACAACTTGTCCCCAAAACTGAAGCTAAATGCCTCGTACATGCAGGCATTTATAAAAATGTACCTTTTCAAATCTGGGGATCATATTTTCATGCTAGTCATCTCTTCATCATCTGTAGATCTCCTCACACTTGTTTTCTCTGGTTTCCCTCCCTCTTTTCCTTCCAAATGTTGCCAAAATAATTGCACCCTTCACACTGATTGTGTTGCAGTCTCTTTTTGCACACACCGCTATTCCCTAATGATTGTTTTCCTTTTTTTTTTTTTTTTTCTCCTTTCTTTGAGACCAGAAGGGACTCTGGATCAATGCATCCGACCTTCCGTAACATGTACTGAACACTTGTCTTCCAGACAGGCACTCAACCTAGGTATAAAGACGTTAAAAGGAAATTTGTCACTTCCATTGTTGTTTTAAATTCTGTCTTACTTTTCTGAGTAACACCCTACATTTCTTTATTGCAAGCATATTTTAATTTTTATATGGATAAATTCATGCACACTTTCTTAGGTGGACCAGGAGGACTAGAAAACATTCAAGAAAGCTGTTTCTAGGAAGCTCTAAATTACATTAGCAATATATTTTAGTAATGACAATCAAGCTTGGCTCATTTCCTTGGGATTGATGACTAGCTGGGAGAGCTGATGGCCCCAAGTAGTAGCCATTATTTTATTAGAGATTTTTTTTTTTGGTTTTAATTAGGCAAAGATTAGAAAAAATCCTGTCTGTGCATAAAACAAATGAGAGCATCACGGGAGAAAAAAATACAATTATTCAGAGTAGGGAAAAGGTCTGTTTCAAATGTTTGATAACCTTTGGTAAGATCATCAGGTTAATATTGTAACACACCAGTGCTTTCTGTAGGTTTCATCTGTTCTCTCAGTGTTTGCATTTCTCTGTTCCCAGAGGGGTTTTTTGTTGATGTTTTGAAAAATGCAGCATGTAGATTTTGAGGAACATTTGTAAATATATCGTGCACTTTTAGAAAATGCTTTGCAGCGCAATCTTTTATGACGGGTGACGCTGTCTGACTTCGAGTCTGTCAACTAGGATGCATTGAAAATGGGTGAGAAAAAAGAAGGCTCGGAAATGTCAAAGACCTTTAAAACATAAAAAACCCCACCCTTGGGGGGGGGGAAGGAAAAAAATCAACAACAAAAGAAGAGCCAGAGATTTACAACTCGATCATTTTAACCCCTCTTACCAGAAAATATGGGAACAAGTAGTTAAATTAACTAATTGCAAATACCCAGAAAATAATAGGGAGATAGGTAACAACCAATTCCAGTTTTCTCAAGAATTGTATCACTATTTTGATGTCATTCTTCAATCAGAATTGTGTCAACTATTTTCTTCTGTTACAAGGCAAGATGCTTCTGCTGCCTCCACGAAATGTTCTTAGGCTGACGTGGCTCAGATGAGGTTGCTGGGATTGGCAGTAAAAAGCTGTCAGTGAACCCACATCGAGGAGGAAGACTCAGGAGCAGCCTGAATTTCAGAAGAGCAGGACCTGGCAAGCAGCTCCTGAGAGATCTGCTACCTCCACAGCTTCCCACAAATCCCTGTTTCATCAGTGACCGGCAAAGGTCAGAGCACAGACTTATAAAATTTGCACTTAACGTGAAGCAGAAGGGAACTGTAAGCACACTGGAACATGAATATAAAAATCCAAACCCCAAACCAAGTTCAAAATGGTCTTGAACTGTGGAGTTGATCTGGGAGAAGGTGACAGTGGTGGTGGTGGTGGTGGTGGGGAAGCCATTCAATAGGAACAAGTTTTAAGGTTAAACAGGAACAATCAGCTCCACGAATAGAGTAGAATAGACCATTTCAGAGGGAAGGGACCTGCGACAATCATCTAGTCCAACTGCCTGACCAATTCAAGACCAAGCAAAAGCTAAAGCCTGTTATTCAGGGCACTGGCCAAATGCCCCTTAAACACTAACAGGCCCGGGATATCGACCACCTGTCCAGGAGGCCTGTTGCAGTGTTTGACCACCCTCTCAGTAAAGAAATGTTTCTTCATGTCCAATCTGAATCTCCCCTGGTGCAACCTTGACCCATTCCCACATGTCCTATCCTTGGATACCTGGGAGAAATGCTCAGTACCTCCCTCTCCTCATCATCCCCTCAGGAAGCTGTTAGGGTGCAGTAAGGTGGCCCCTCAGCCTCCTTTTCTGCAAACTAGAAAAGCCCAAAAAGTTTAGCCACTCCTCATAGGACGTATTTTCCAAACCTTTCACCAGCTTCGTTGCCCTCCTCTGGATGCATTCAAGAGCCCTTTATATCCTTCTTAAATGGACTCGATGATCTCAAAGGTCCTTTCCAACCATGAAGATTCTGTGATTCTGTAAATTGCGTGCTCCAGAGCTGACCACAGGACTCAAGGTGAGGCCACACCAACTCTGAATACAGTGGGAAATACAGGATGCTGAAGAGCACCTCATTAGGGGTACTGTGAACCAGAAAAAGGCATGAAGCTCAACCAGCAGTGTCTGAGAAGAGCAGAAAGTATGACCAGAGATTTACAGAATGTGCAGCTCTCAAAGGCATGTACACATGGCTACCACTATTGATTTTGGGGAAAGAAGAGGCATCATAGTAAATGACAAAGTGGTACAGACTGATTTCATAGATAAAGACAATAGCAAAAATATTTGAGATCACATTGATTCTGAGGACAAGTGTTTCTAACTGTACCTGACCAGGTTGCTCTTGGGTTTCTTTGAAGCTTTTGCACTTCTCAAAAAAACCTGTCAAGAAAAGGAAAAGGGAAGAATCCTTCCTAGTGTGTCTGATAAGCAGGAACCACATACCCTGATAAGAAAATCTTAACCCACCATAGAAAAACTGACAAATTTCAGATCGGTTTGACCGCAATTTTCCAAACAACTTACAAATTAACATCGTCTCATGGATTGCCTTTCTCTTTAAGTATGTTTTTTGTAACTTTAAATGTTGTAGCTAAATAAAATTCGTGCCCATGAAAATGTTGCTTTCAGTTCAAGCAGACTCTTGATGACTTTGTCTTTGTTAACTTATTTGTCTTTGCTTTTGTGAAATTATCTGTCATTAACTCATCATGTTCTGCAAATCCTCTGCAGTAATAACTAGATGCAACAGCCCTTCTGTCTAGTCAGCTGAGATTTGACAGCCTCTGTTTGCTAAACGTATCACTTCACTGAGACTTTGGAACACACTTTTCATCTCTCTCCATTCTCATTATCCAGCTAAGGTCCTTATAACATATGGTCTTATTTTCCTAATTGCATTCAGTGTTACACGTCAAACCAAGCTAATCTTTCAAACCGTCAGGCTAATCAGTACAAAATGCATGGCCACTGTTTGCACACATGCTGGTAACAAGAGGGGAGCAGGCCCTACACAAATCAGAAAATGCCACTGAGTCCCAGCTGGCTTGTTTATTCCTCCTTCATTTTCTAAGATTATCTGAAAAGCATCTTCTTTTGCATTTAAATTTTCAGAGTAATTTTCTCAGCAGAGAACTATTAGCGCTGGTTGTTTGTGTGCTACCCAGCCAGACCTTCATCACAAAGTAGGACATTGGCCAGTGATTCCCATGAGGCGGATATTAAGGTAAAGGACAAATAATGTCTGGTATAGAATCATAGAAAAGTATGGGTTGGAAGGGACCTTAAAATCTCAACTAGCCCAACCTCCCCTACAGTGACCAGGGATGTCTTCAACTAGATCAGGTTGCTCAGAGTAGTATCCAACCTGACCTTGAATGTTCGCAGGGATAGGGCATCTACCACCTCTCTGGACAACGTGTCCCAGTGGTTCACCACCATCACTGTAAAAAATTTCTTCCTTATATCTAGTCTAAATGTCCCCTCTTTTAGTTTAAATCCATTGTCCCTTGTCCTATCACAACAGGCCCTGATAAAAAGCCCTATCTTTCTTACAAGCCCCCTTTAAGCATGGGAAGGCCACAATAAGGTCTCCCCGGAGCCTTCTCTTCTCCAGGCTAAACAACCTTAAGTGTCTCAGCCTGTCCTCACAGCAGAGGTTCTCCAGCCCTCTGATCATATTTGTGACCCTCTTCTGGACCTGCTCTTACAGGTCCATGTCCTTCTTATGTTGGGGCCTCCAGAGCTGAACACGGCACTCCATGTGGGGTCTCACCAGAGTGGAGTAGAGGCACAGAAGTATGCTATTATTATTCACAAGAAAATACAACATATTATTTAACCACCTTTAAGGCAGCACAAAATGTAGAGATAATCAGTATGGTAACTGCCACTCGTTGGAGGTTTCTTTTTTGGTAAAAATAAAAGGTAACATATAGCCTGTAATTTACTTATCATATCTCTGACATAATCCCAGCAAGGTTGATCATTCTTCTAAAGCAGGTTAGCTGGCAACATGCAAAGGAAGGTCAGGGGAGATGCTGGTTTGTACATTTAAATGTACAGCTGTAGTCTGTAAGAAGCAAGCAAAGAAAAAAATCTGTGCTTGCTTTTTAAAAATATTTTTGGTATCTGGGCCAACTGATACATCATAGACAATTCCATCAAAGCTGTACAAATTCAGTAGACCGGACCTAACTTCTAATGCATCTTCAGTAAATCACTGAATTTTCTTTCATCTCAAATACAGAGAAACAGAAACCTGAAGCCTGAGCCATCAGCACTCTCTTGAAGAGCCTGCATTAGCTAGGCGCTTTGATTTAACCAAGCAAATTCCAACAGCTAAAAGCAGAATACACACCAAATCACAGAACAATATGGGGTTGGAAGGGACCTCTGGACATCACCTAGTCCAACCCCTCTGCTAGGGTGGGGTGTTAGCGGGTCCAGGGAAAAGGGGAAAGGAGCACTCATTGGACCAATTAGCAATTTTCTGTTTACAAGCTACTTTTCCTAATCCCCCTGTAAAAATCTTACA
>JAOTQQ010000079.1:5916992-5937295 GCA_026546715.1 Gallinago undulata | reverse complement strand
CTCACGTAAACACAGATAGTGCCAATGTCCTCATCCCATTTCCTTCTCTGGCTGATCTGGATGAAGGTCCATTTGTGGGAAGTACATATCCATATGTGGTGTGGGTCCCTCTAGCAGCTGGATTTAGCCACCTAGTCTACCCAGTAGCTACTGCTGGATGCTCCTGCCTTCACACTACCTTGCACACAGACATGCACACACACACACACATATATATACAAGCAGGTTCTCCTAGCCAACCTCCAGACCTTCCAATTTTCCCTGTAGCCAATGTGGACCCCATCAGCAGCCATCACACAGACCCGCTGGTCTCCAGAGCCAGCCCTGACTGTTCCCCACCCGTGGTTTCACCCCTCAACATCCCACAATACGTCTTGTGACATTATGCCCTGGGTCCCTTCAAGTGAATATGGGGCTGACCCTTTAACCACACAGCATAACACCACCCATGGAGTTTCCAAGTCTGCAAGCACACCTCTCGTGCCTGTGAGCAGCACTCCTCGTGGTGTTGCTCCACCAGATGCACCAAGATGCACCAAGATACACCAGATACACCAGATGTACCAAGGAACAGTCTGAGACCATCTTCTCTGTGGGCCGCACAGGAGGTATAACCCATTTTAAATTAAAATCGAGGTGCCAGGGGATGATTGGTTTATAAGATCAGATTCTGAACTCTCTTTAAGCATAAGTAAATGTTTCAAACATAATTAGTACAAATCCTCAGAAGCCGTCCTCAGAAATTAGTTTCTGTAAAAGCAATTTAGGAGTCACTCCCCCTTTCTGCTCCATGGAAGAGCCTTTCACTTGCTCTTGGTTATGGAGATCTGGGGTTTCCTGCTCCTGAAGCAGCAAGTTCTGTTGCCCAATGCATAGTAATGAGCAGTCAACGAGGGAAAGGGATGTATTTTCTCATATAAAGGGAACAAATACAGAATTCAAGGGTCCTGCTCTCGTTTTGCTCACACTTTGCACATCTCAGATTTATTTGAAGCAGGAATTGTGGAACTGTCTTCTGTGAAAGAAACCTAAGTACTGCTCCATGGAAATGTATGTATTCACACTGGGCCCCTGTTTAGTGCTTTAGTTTGATCTCAAGTTTAAAGTTATATCTGAAGTAACATCAAAGGATGATTTTAGAACGTTTTTCTTACATGTATTACATGGAGTTGACTTTATACAATTCAACTGATACGGCTCAGTCTAGAAACCAAGTAGATAGTTATTTAATGTGAGATACGTAGTAGTACTGGGAAAGGCAAATAAAAGAAAGATATAGACCATTAGATATAGGGAGAGATGAAATAGGTTGGTATGCAATCTGTCTGGGAAAGAGACAGCTGAGGTGGGATGTCACAGGGAAAGTTATAAGCAACACAGAAAATGTTAATAGGGAGCAATTATTTGCTATTTCTTACCACAGAAGAGTTTGGGAGGGTGCACTAAATTAATTTGTGCAATTTAAGAACAGGCAAAGGGCAGAGTTTTGTTTTTTTTTTTCACACATTCACAACTAAACTGTGGAACTGATTATTATAGGGTGTTAGAGATGCTAAAAATCATAGAAAAAGAAAAAGGTTCGAAGACAATTAAGCTAATAAAGGGAAGAAACGCACTTCTGGGGCTAATCTACATAAAATGCGGATACAAACTCTGCTTCAGACCCCGCTAAGCTACGAGGGTGAGAGCAGAAGTGCCAAACTGCAGGTGTACCCTTATTCCTGAGGCGTTTGCTAACAGCCGCTGCCAGAGAGGAAATACTGAACCAAATGGCTTTATAGCCCAGTCCAGCACAGCCAGTTTTACATTTTTATATCCTGAGATTTCCTTGCAGACAGAGGCCTCTCCATGGGTAGCTCCGACCCCAGCTGCTCCAGAGCCTCTGGCAGGAGAAGGTGGTCACATCCCACCAGCAAACCCCCCCCCTCCCCGGGTTGCAGCGCTGAGCAGGCAGCAACCACCTAGCGATGATTTATACTGGTCACGTAAAACTATAAAATTACTTGCTTCTAAAGACATTACTAAAGTTCAGCTAATGGCCGAAAGAAAACAAATTGTAATTAAGAAAATTATGTACTTCTCTGTATTTCCGAGGTTTTCTGAAGAAGAGGAGGAAAAGGATGCTTAGGAGCTTGGATTTTCAGATTCAGATAATTAAGGTCTGCATTAGAGGCTTATTAAAATATATTGCCCGAGAGACCAGACAGAATGTAAAATGGCTGGGTACAAAACTCCCAGAGACAGAGAGAACAAAGCTGCGAGGCCTAAATGACCTTTTACTATTCCTGAATATCTTACGATGTTTGAAAATGAAGATTGTGAAACAGATGGAGCTGTTAACAAGTTTAGGAAACAACACGACATATGCTCAGAAGAGCTTTAGGAAAAAGTTTGCGTTTCATATGAAATGCCGTGGGTCAGTTAAGATCAATCAAAAAGCAGAAAGGAAAAAGAAAGGGAAAAGTCCTAACTTTTGTGTTATTAAAAGCCAGAAGAGACAAAGGCACAGCTCCAAATCAGCTCCAACCTTTGGTCATCCAGACGGTACCCCCCACTGGCTCTGGTGGGCAAAAAAGGCTGCGGATGTCCCAGAGGAAGGGAACTGAAGGGAACTGAAGCTACCAGAGCTAACTGCCATGCTTTATGCCTAAATACGGGAAATCAATTACATCCGGCAAAAACCTACGGATATTGTACCAGCAGTCAATTGTTGCTTAAGCAAACAACACTACAGATTCCGAATTTTGTCTGAAAACTAAGAGAGAAATTAACCTATGCCTTTTCCCAGTGTAACCTTTGAAGCCTATTTTTCCATGGAGAAAAACCAGTAAACTTTAGCGGCTGCCAGTGGAATACCAGAATATGTTTAACTTCAATTACCTAGTGCCCACCAACAAACACAGGTTTCAGTATGAAAACTTTTAATTTCATGCTAGCCAGCTGGGTGAGCAATTCCTTACCTCCTGGAGCACAGCAGCTTGTCCACCTTGCTGATGTCACCCACTGCTGTCACCATGCAGTGCATGGAGCTTTGCAAGCAATGCAGTTACCTGGCCTCCAGGTCGTGAGATCTCTGTTGCTACAAAGCTCCAGTTGTCTGTGGCATTTATGGGGAATTTGAAGAAAACTTCTCCGCTTAGTTTTCAGGCTGAGGAAAGGGCCTAGCCCTGCAAAAGGTATTTCTGGGCAACAAACCCACAGAGCAGTAGCATGCTTTCATGAGATGAAGCCACATGTCCTATTGTCCTTCAGTATCCTGAGATAATCTTCTATTTTTTAATGATTTAATTTTCTTAACCCTCTATAAGCCATTACTGGCAATTTTATTAATTAGGGAACTAGAGGTCGTAGCTTAAGGAAGGGGCTGCTTTCACAGCCCCTGGTGAGAAGAAACACAGCGTTCAGGATTGGTACCCAAGTCCCTGAGGGCAGGGTAGGTTTGTTTATTATCCATTTCTTACTCTGTTTTGGTTTTTTTTGGCAAATTTATAATTTCTCTGGATTTCCTTTCACACACGCACACAAACATCAGTAAAGTTTCCTTCGGTTTAAACCCCTCAACTTATTTTCTGCAGTTGGAGAAAAAACTGTTCTTAGTAGGAGCTCAGGTGAGGTGGTTTTGGGTCCCAGGAAAGCCCAGGTGAATGCTACTTGCATGTGTCTCAGTTATTGGGCCGGGTCTGTGTCTTGCCAGACTGTACCTGAAAGACACAGGTTGGATAAACTTTCTGTTACATTTCATACCCACCACGCACAAAGTAGAAATGTTAATAATTTATTAACGTTTGTCATTAATATTGCAAAGTCAAGCTTTCATAAACCAGGTTGTCTGGGCAACCTTCTTTTTTTTGCTCTCTCGTGCTCGGTATTGATGCGATCTGTAATTACACCGTGACACGCTATTATTTCTGTAGGACCCCTGACTCGCTTGGTGCACGGATCAACCAGGGCTCCTTTAATGAGTACAGCTAGTCAATATTTTATTTCAGCCCCGCTGTTAATTGTGTGGCCGGATCATATTAACCGGCACGGTTTAAACCTCGTGCTGAGGACAGACCTGCTAAACTCCTCGTTGATTTTCAAACCCCATTCATTACTTCCCCGGATTTGTGTGGAGCATCCATTTGATCTTCACATCAACGCTGCAATGACGGGATGGTAACCTGCTAATTTTATTGCAGGAAACCGATGTACAGACAGGCGAAGGTCAAAATGGTTTGCTAATTCTGGCTGTCCAGTCTAGGACCTCTGGGATCTGAATATTTTAGAGTTCTCAGCATTATGTGACTTTTGGGTACGTTCAGGGCACCCCCCCTCCTAATCCCATCAGCCACATCTGCGGATCACACATGAGGGTATGAGTTGGATACCCGGAAAACATTGCTACTGAGGAGGTCCTTTGTCTCACAAAAAGGCAGAAGAGCTCCCTGAATTATTGTAACCCATTTTCTTTGCTTTTAAGCACTGAAAATCAAATGCTGCAGGACAGGCACCGGTGTTATGCAGTGTCCCCACAATTATGAACAGGAGATGTCTCTAAAGAAAACATGGGTGTGATGAAAAGAAAAGGAAGAAAACTAGACTTTTTTTACATGGTGGTTGTGGAGATTTTGGGGCACAGAGTCACAAAGGTTGGGGCAGAAAAGTCATCTGTCATTTTCACTCACATTTAATAAGCTGGATCCTGGCTTTTTTTTTTCTTTTCTTTTTTTTTTTTTTTTTTTAAATCTGATGGAATATTTTGATAATATTTCATTTCAATACTTTAGAAAGAAAAGTTTTGTTTTGGGTAAGACCTCACTTTTCTTTCCAATCAAAAAAATAACCAAAGGTAAAACAAAAAATAATCATAATTTGAAAATGTTGAAAGTTTTTCGTAAAAGACTTACCATATTAGGTTGAATTAAACACTCTTGATTGTCCAAATTATGTTGTGTTTCCACCATTTTTACTATTTCATGCTATTCAGACTTTCCTTCTCATCCCCTCATTGCTGGATCATCCCAGAAAATCATAAAATTCACCCCCTTTCAAAATTATCATCAATTCTATTCGGGTGGGGTTGGGCTGTTGGAGCAGGTTGAGATGCTGAACTTCTCTTTAACAGGAATAAAAAAAATAAGGGAGAGAAAAAGGAAAGAAAAAAAGTAATCAAACTCTCTCAACAGTGCACAACTAATTTTTCTCCTTCGTTTATATTTTTTTTCCACTGGTTCAAGATCTGTCAGTGCTCCAGCAGTTCTGCCGATGCAGGAGCATGGCTGCAGCTCTCTGCGGGGCTTGACACTCAGTTTCTGCATCTCTTACTCCCACCCAGCCCCATGCAGTCATCTCCTGATCCTACTTTCATAGAAGTACCTAGCAAACCCCTCAATGTTTTTAACAAATGCAGGCTTGGCTCCAAAAGAACAATACCTAATGCTCTGTTCAATTTGGTAAGTAATCTTTTCTTGTGATGCTGCAAACGGGGGTGAACTGATCCATGCAGCGACCCGTGTCTTTCTCTCATTCCTCTACCTTACCCCATGCAGCTAAACAAATTAATACAACTTCAAGGCAACCAAGTTCATAAAGGACAGCAAATGGTGTATTCTCTTCCCCAAGCCAAAATAATCTACATTTGTTTTGGAACGGTACCATGAATCACTTTAATTTTTCATTTCTTGAGATATTTTTTTATTTCTTTCTATAAATTCCATCCTTCCTCAGCTGCACAGTGTCCACTCCGGCTGCATTTGAAAACTCCTCAGATGAGGGTTTTAGTCGTTTGCTTTTTGGTGAGTAATTGTATTCATTTTCAGCTAGAAGTCAGTTAACCTTTTGAGACAGTCAATTGCCCTCTCTATGTACCTATTGCTGTTCTTACTGGTAGTGTAAGACTAAAACTTAATAACCTAGAAAAGATGAAGCATTAACTTCGCTCTGACAAAAACTCATTCTAAGTTTTAAGGCCAGAAATTTCCAAGGGAACCTGAAGGATTTGGTTCTCAGTGTACTATAGTTTAGCGGATTTGGAAATCTGAATAACTTAGTACTTATTAAATGTAATGAGTCTGCATGACTCAGACAACATCTATAGTACTTTTTTAAAAAAAATTTATATTCTATTACAATAACTACTTGACTTTGAAGTCTATTGCTGAAAGATAATGTAAAATATAGGGATGTATATATCCCTTTTATCAATTACAAGATCTTGTTTTGCTTTAGAAAAAGAACCCTATGTACTTAAATTAAAAGATAGCTATCTTTAACAAACACACAAGGAGACTGTGATTATCTACAAGCATATTTAACTCTACATATCTTTGTAAAAACTCCATTAAAAGAAGCATGACATGCATTACATATGCAAAACCAATATTGCAACATGACACTCTTGGAATATTGCATTTGATAGTAACTGAATAAAAGTTATAAAAGACTGTGCGAACACAGCAAAGCCATAAATCTGTAACAGTTTATATGCAAAATTCTACCCTGCCTTCTGAAAAGGCTCACAATTAGGCAGACAAGGCTCAAGGTGACCTTTACAGATGAGAATGGTGAAAATAAAGTGATGGGGTAGGCTCTTTACCTGTGTCTTTGTTGTGTGAGATGGGCTTTAAGCACTTGCATTTCCTTCTGCTTTCTCTCTTCTTAACCCTGGAGGGCCACCAGAAGTGCCCTGGCCTAGGACAGCTAGGACAGTGTGAGACTGGAGGAGATCAGAGAGTGATCAGACTCATACAACACTAGTGATGAGAAGAGGGAAAGGAGAGGACTGGAGAGGTGGGAAAAGACCAAAGCCTGGACAGTTACCCTCCATCAGTTTGGGGTTTCTGACATAGCATGGGCATAGTCAGAAGTTCTAGGAGGTGGTTTTGAGGGAGAGAAGATAAGACAAAATGAAGATGGTATCTGTGAGAGCTGACAGGAGGCAGGAGACCTTCATCTGAAAGTTAAAGAGAGAAAGAACCAGGTATAGCTTTGGACATTGGTTTTGTTTGGCTTTCATTTCTATCCACTAGATGACGAGGGCAAATGAAGATGCCTTTCCATTGGGTTTGGACATAAAATGTATCTGTAAAATCATTCTTCACTTGATGGACTTGGTCACCTGGGTGGGAATGGTGAAAGCTTTGAGAGAGGTGGTTTGAAAAAAAAAAATCCACAAAAATAAATAAATTGAAAAAACCCCCACCAAACAACAAACCCTCCCCAAAAAAATTCCCAAAGAAAACCTGCTTAAAATCTTCTTAAGTGTAAAATCTAAATAGCCTTGTGTGAGATATGTTGAGCTTCTACCCCTAGCTGAGTACGCTAATGATGGTGTTGCTCTCTGAGAAGAACATATGTAAAGGTGAAGTTGCATGGTGAGGCAAGTCTCTGACTCATATACATTATTCTTCCACTGTGCATCATGAAAAATCGGACTCTGGGAGTCTTATCTATGCCGTACAAACCAGATGGCCTTTTGCAGCTCCTCAGCTACCATGGTCTTATCTCAGTGTCTTCTAACCTGCCACAGCATGGCCTCAAGCAGCCTATGGCTGGGAGCTCGAGATGTCCTTCCTGCTCCAACAGCAGAACGGTAAACCCTCAAAACTGGCACATCTTTCCTCAACCCCATTTGCAGGAAAAGATCTCACTTCTAGAAGCCTTTGTGTGGGCTCAAAAAATTCTCAGTAATATTAATCCTGTTTATAAGCGTTCTAAACTCTTAATTCCTCAAATGTTAAGAACATTTACTGCTGAGAAATGTTTTGGAGAAAAAGTTTCTTCTACTAAATCCATCTGCCTGCTTAAAAATGAAAACTTACATACATTTCTTAACAGCCCCAAAACTATATGTTCTTCTGATGTGTCTATCTTCGTATGTTTTGTGTTTTGCTGCAATCAAAATTACAAAACTTTTTAGAATGGCTGCTCTAAAAATTATATTTTTGTGTCATTTTGATATTTCTTTAACTGACTACAGAGTCAAAAAGCTAAAAAACATTAATGTTCTTTAGGCAGTCATTATCTGGCGATTCTTAAGCAATTTCCTTGCCAAAACTAGAAAGAAATACCCCTACAAAGATACTTAAAAAGAGACAATACCTGCTTTGGTGATCACTCCGTGCAAAGCCTTTGTGAGAACTGAATTTAAGAAGACATGCTTTAAGCTGGAAGTCTTTCTTTGTTCAAATAAGAATGAACTGACCTGAAACAGCATTTCCTTTTCAAACCCTCAAAAATGTAAAGGTGCAGCACAAGAAATGTCCTGTGTGAAAAAAAAATAAAAATGGAAAGTTTCACAATATGCAGTGATTTCTGCCCAGACAAAGGACACACAACCATCAAGCTCAGTAAAAATTATAACCCAACTGCACGTGTTGCAGCATATTGACTAGTCATGACCTGATCCTGCTGGCATGGCAATCCCATGGAAACACTGGGGGAATGACTAAAGGGAAGGGAATGAGGATTTTTATCAGCCGGTGCCTGGCAGACACGATGTTTCATGCTGTGTGATGTGTGGTGATACCAGGTGAGGACAAGCCCCTGTGGATAAGGGAAGAGAGTCTCCTCCCAGCCCCAGCTCCACAGCAGTAGAGATGCTGGGACACAGCTTTGCCCAAACCACCCAACTCTTTTAGCTGCTTTTTTTCACTGGTTTGGAAGAGGTTGAGCGGACCATGGTTTGGAAGAGGTTAAGTGGACCAGCACTATGCCAAGGAGTTACATTCAAATGCATCTTGTGATGCTTTTATGGAGGATGGTGTAAGACAAAACATCATCAGCTTCTCTACCATGCACTTCTCCTGTCCACTTGAGGTGGGATTACACAACCAGAACAGAGGTGACACTTACTCTTGATAAATGTTAAGAAACAATGCTGTATCATTTGCAATTTTAAATTTTAACCTATTTGGCTGTTCCAAAACACTTCCTCCAATAACCCTTGATTAATTGTTTTCATTATTTTCTTTGATCCCACAGGAGGTAGTTGAATAATGAGCTTTGACCATTTCTAAAGTTGTTTACTTAAAATGGTTTACTATATCAAGCATGGTTCCCCTATTTTTGCAGGAAATTATTCTATCCCTTTATAACCAACTTCAGTTTTCTCTGTAACATCAGGACAAGACACTCTGGGGCATAAGACATCCCAGCCTTGTCTCTCTAAGAACACATGTCTGGTCGAGCACAGACCCACTAGGAAATTTGCAATCTTTGTCAAAAGCTCTTTAGTAAGATTCTTACAAAAGAGGTGGCAACTGATGCAATGTCCGCTTCGTTTATCTTTTTCTTTCCTATTGAAAGAAAATATTGAGATGGGTAGACGGCTCATGCTAAGAGAGAGCAAAGAAATGTGTGTGACTAAGGCACATTCCTCAGCTTACAATGAAGAGAGCATTCAGCTGGGGTCTACTACACTATTGTACATTGTCCCAACGCGGTGGCGTCGCCACTCTCATCAGTTGGCCAAAGTAATGAAAGGTCCATGAGTATCATTTCATAATGCGTATGGAAAGCACTGTAAACATCTCGGGCTTTGCAGTGTTGGCTGACACAGGGGGGATTTGGCTTAGCTGGGAACATGCCCTGCAGGCACAGAAGAGGCTGTATGGAGCACATCTGCTCTGCGCATCCATGGGATGAGCCCACAGATATGGCTGCCTACCAAGCCCAGTCCAGGATACAAAGTGACTTCTTTATAATCACTTGCTCTCTGTTTTCTTAGCTCCTAAGCCAGGCAATGGCTTTCTATAGTGGCTTTTTATTAAGAGGCTTCAGTGTATTCACATCTTTCATCATTATCTGTTGGGGTTTTTCAGTCACTACTTCCGACCCAATGCCTGGAAATTCAAAGAACATAAAATATGTTTGATTCTCCTAAGAAGAATACTCCAAATACTCAGCAAGTACTCCCAAATTCTCAGCAAATCAGGCAATGATTATTACAGAATTTTCACAAATCATAAAATATTCCAGAAAAGCTCCTTTTCTTAATATATTCATGATTTAAGAGAAGCAATTATCACTGCCAAGCCTTATTTTAGGGCTGCAGCTTTAACAGACTGAGCACACTATGATTTCATTAATAATCAATAAAAGAGGCAATAGACGTCTCCCCTTTAAGCATCCTATTCACTATGAAGGAATCTTCTAGTTTAAGGCAAAAATGTAATGCAGATGGATGATGACAACAACACTGGAAAGATCTTCAGGCATTTACATATTTTTCTGATTCCAAAACCCATTAGAGAAGTCAGGCTCATTTTGCACTCCCTTTTGAGCACTGCGAACACCATGAATTTAATAATAAAGAGGGTTCCAAGTCACTGCTAGTGTAGTGCTAAACGCAGCCTGTATTTCTCATCAGTTTCTTCCTAAGTGACAACCTCGACAAGTTGAGGCAGACTTTTTTCTCTCACATGTTCACTGAATTCTTCCCATTTTACTACTGAAAAATTCCAGCAGCTGCTGCAGTGAAACAATGCAGCCAAGACCAAACATAAAACTATGCTCCAAACCTTCAGCAGATAGTTGTGGGGCAATATCTTTTTCTACAAAAACCATATTGATAACTTGAGCATCTTGCTTTTATATATCCAAGTAAAAAATTCATACGCCCTGATGGTATCAGGGAATGGCTTGCAGCTGAATAGATACTGCTAACATTTCCCTGCTAAGATTATGATAGTAGCATTGTCATAGCTGTGATGATCTAACAATATAAGAGAAACAAGGTTTTCAGGGGGAGAGGAAATACCTTTTATTAAACCAGCTGATGAAGGCGGAAGAACTACAGCTCTGTGCCCCTGGTCAAAGTTTTGTGTCTCAAAATATCTCTTGTTTTTTTGTTTTTTTTTTTCCTCTACTGAAATCAACTGGTTTTCTTCCTACAACCACTTATAATTAATTCACACTAGCTATGCCAGGGAATCCTCTAACCCTCACTATCTTTGGCATCGTCACAGACAGACAGTAAAAATCTCACTCTAAAGCTACATCCAGAGCTTCTCCACAACCTTTGGGGGGGAAAATTGTCCAAAAAAAGATGGGGTGAAAAACAGGACTGTCATTTTCTGTCTTGGCTTACTTACCCATGGAGGTAGGTGACACATAAAGAGGAATAAACCATATCATAGGAGATGTTGAAAAAAAATCCAAGAAAGATGATGCACCGCCCAATCTCTTTGCCGATGTGCAGATCCAGGCTGAGAGAGATGCAGTCAGGGCTTTGCAGAGGCACCATCAACATCTCCTGGCCCTTTGCACCAGCCTTGTCCACAGCAAAGAGCGAGGAGCAGGGCTGGCGTGGGGCTGTGAGCTGGCTCAGCTCCTGGAAAAAACAAAACCAGGACAAGGAGTGGGTAGCACCACTTGAACCAACAAAGCCTTCCCTAAAGGAGAGGTCAATATAGAAAAAGACTGAAGGATTGTCTCAGTTCTCTAAAGTGTCATATTTTAATGAAAACGACAAGCACAAAGTCACTTATTTTTCACGCATTACATGGCAACACTTGTCTTGCAGTCAGGTATCACAGGCATGCTTTCAGTGTTGGGGTTTTAATGAGGTGCTTGATCCTTATGTAAAATCAGCACCACAGCCCTTATCCAGCGAGAACTAACGAGGAACTATAAATGGCCCAATTACCAGGCTGAAATGTCATTCACACATTTGTTATCTCCCACACCAACAAGGAAAAATAACACAGAGACACGGTAGCTGAAGGCAAATTGCAATTACTGTTGATTGAACTAGAACTTGTGAAGCTCTTCTTGTAATTCAAAGCTTTAAAAATTAACGTGGACTATATTTAGCTTCAAACGTCAGTTGGGTTCATTGATATTTTGTTTTCTGTTTGCCAAAAGTCACAATATCCTTATTAATAATATTAGCAGCTCTAAGTGTTGCCTACCTGGTTCTGCACTGAGTTCTTAACTCGTTAGAGAAATTACTTTGGGAGCAGCAGTGCTGGGGATGGAAGATTTCTGTGAAACATGTTCCTAGAGTTTAGATGCTCTTCCTCCAAGGCACCACCACTACAGTGTAAGGTATGATCACAGAATCATAGAATGGTTAGAGTTGGAAGAGACCTTAAAGATCATCTAGTTCCAACCCCCCTGCCATGGGCAGGGACACCTCCCACCAGACCAGGTTGCTCCAAGCCCTGTCCAACCTGGTCTTGAACACCTCCAGGGATGGGGCAGCCACAGCTTCTCTGGGCAATACCTCCCACCTCACCACCCTCACAGGAAAGAATTTCTTCCTGATATCTAATCTAAATCTCATGTTTTTCAATTTAAAACCATTACCCCTTGTCCTGTTGATTCACTCTCTGATAAAGAGTCCCTCCCCATCCTTCCTGTAGCCCCCTTCAGGTACTGGAAGGCTGTTATAAGGTCTCCCCAGAGCCTTCTCTTCTCCAGGATGAATAACCCAACTCTCTCAGCCTGTCTTTATACGAGAGGTGCTCCAGCCCTCTGATCATTTCATGATACATGAAGGGATTTTACATGTCTGTCTTTTTTTTCTTCCCAAATCTTAATCCTTCTGTTCCCAAAGCATATGCTGGTAATCTTTGAAAAACAGATTTTAATCCCGCCTAATTTAGATGTTTATATCAGCAGTACTGTAACACTGGAACACCTAAAGAAAACCATCTTCCCTGGAAGAAAAAAAAAGAAAGCCTGCTCATAATATCATCGTCTTTAATGTTGTAATAGCATTATAATGTGACCTTTTTCAGATAGTGGGAGAGCTGTGGTCACGGCGCAGCAGCACTCGGCTCCTCCCAGCTTTCCCATTTCTCAAACACACCAGCAAATCCAAGTGGAGCTCTGAAATAAAGCTAGCACAGGCAATTCCCAGTGAGCAGACATAACCTAAATCCCTCACCGCTTTCAGAAAAACAAGATTGTTTTTTTCTCTCTTCTTTCCTGTGAGCTGCGTTATTACCGTTGGATGCCTGGATACGTATCAATAGGAGATGATGTGATCTCCTCCAAAGCACTTTGGATCTAAAGATGAAACAAAACCACTCACTGAATGTCTCATTTCTGAAGCGCTCAGGGAAGGCACAGGACATGTTTAGACACCAGCACTGTCAGGTTTAAAAAGGCTGCTCAAAGAAAGAAAAGAGTACTTGTCTTCCCCTTCTTACCACGGAGCTGTCAGTAAATTCATTAATTGGGGCTGCGAAATTGCTGATTGCTGGTGTTATCCCAAAGGCAAAGATGAGACAGGGATAAGGACAGGAGGGGATCGGGCACCGAAACGGAGGATGCTGTTCTGTGATCCACTTGTGATCCAGATTGATCTTATACAGGGGTATATCAAACGTTTGCAATATATTTCTGTTGATTTCCAGCCAAGAAATATCAAGTCCATTTTAACACGTGGTCCTTAAATGTGCTCGCAAGATCACATTTACATTGCACATTATACAAAAACTAATTGTGGCGATACGTGTATGCAGAGAGCTAAAAGCACTGGAAAGAATAAACATGTCTCATGTTCTCACCTCTGTGAGTGATAGAACTTCAGGCTTTTAATAGTGAAATAACATTTTTTACCTTTTTACCTAATGAATGAGCTTACTCATTTATTAGATTTCACTGAACTTTGACCAAAGGGAGACAGCCTAATTTTCAGTAATTTTTGGTAAATCTCACTTTACTGCCCATCTTCCAGAAAATATCGAAATCTTTTATAGACAGACCATGTTATGGACTTTTTTTACGCCAAAGTGCATTATTTCCAAATTAAAATTTGAAAAAAAAAAAATGTTAATAGGAAAAAAGCCTGGTTTTCCTCAAGACCATATATGGCATGAGAATTTTTCATGAGTATATGCTGTAAAGTATCAAAAACTTTTAATACAATAAAGAACTGCTCCTGATATTTTGGTATTTTTGCTATTCTTGCTATTTAAACTACAAGGAGCTACTCATTGCTATTTGATGGGTCTTTCCTTCTCTCATGTTTTGACTTTTGTTCTGGTTTGGTTTTGCTTTTTGGAGATTTTTCAGGTGGTGGGGGTTGTTGTTGTTTTCTTTGTGGGATTGTTTTTTGGTTTTTTTTTTGCATTGCAACTATTAAGATAAATTACATTTTCTACCCATCATTTTTCTCCTGGAGTATCCTTTGCATCAGCATTTTACTCAAGCTAAACTCACACTTCACCATTTTTTTAAGCACAACAAGCAATCTCAGGGTTCCTGTCTCGTAGCAGAGTCAATCCGGCTTGCGGGAGAGGACATTCCATTATGCTTTCTACCCTGCACACATCACATATGCTACTTTCTGCTGTCTAATAAGGGAAAGTTTTGGCCTTTGGATCAAATGTCGCTTGCTATACCCGTTGGGACAGTGGTATTTGCTGCAAAATTCACTACACTATAGACATTTTCCTTAGGAATACAGTGGTTCCAGAAAAAAAACAAAAACAAAAAACAAACCAAAAACAAACGAAAAAATCCCAGTAAACCACAGACAGACACATAGATGACCACTGGAGTGGGCAAAGCTACTTCATTTTATTCCTTTTCAAATCGCACCTGGATGAAGGTGGCTGGTTTTGGGCTTGGGAATGGCTGGACACTGAAGTCAAGCCAGACTCGACAGCTTCTTTCCTCTGTTGTGTAAGGTATTGGCGATGGAAAGCTACAGCCAAACACTTATTCTGGCAGCACGAGCTGCATGAACATCTGCTAGAAGTAACTGCTGTTATTTACTTTCCTGATCCATCACGTAGTCAGGGAAGCAAGCCACCCCTCTCCTCCTTCCCCTGGAGTCAGGAGGGAGGGAGGGCTGTCCAACTTCTAAGCCTGTAAGTACAGCACAATGAAGTTTATTTTCTCCTCTTGTTTTGGAGCTTGTTCGGGGTATTTCTATAAAGGTTATTAGAAGTTTTGCCCATTGGTCTAGGTTCTCTAAGCTTACACAGAAACAGTAATAATCAAATGAGAAGCAGTGCCCATTTGGTTATTTGGTTTAAAATACATCCCTGCTTGAAGTCAAACAAAACTTAATCCCTTTGCAGGAGTGGTCCCTACGTTATAGCCTTACTTGTAGGTTAAATTTGCCACAGGATAAGGATTTTCAAAGGGACTAGATAATCCTGTGGACATCCAAGGTATCCAGAGACATAATTAGTAGCTCCGAAGAAGCTGAAAGGGAATTTAAACATTTATGTTTCAGGTGTTAGTGGGCTGGATTGTATTTTGTATCTTTGTATCCCGAGTTTAGGGAAAGAGCTTCATTAGTTTTTTTCAGGCACCGCATGTCTGACAGAGACAGATTACTGAAATACATGGTCTTTAGGTCTCATTCAGTTCCTAATCACTGGATCCTGCGATGCAGTCAGCTAACATTTTTCTCTCCAAGCACATTACAATTTCTAGGTAAACTCGGTAACGTTTTCTAGGCTTGTTTAATATTTCTAGTGTGGTTGTCAGTTGGCTTATAAAATGTTTACCTTTACAGGGGTTTTGTGTTCCTCTCGGTGAGTTTCTTCTTCGGAAATTAAAGCTACCCATGGTCTTGTGCAAAGATATCGCTGACCAGAAGGAGTACGGAGTTTCCCGAGGCCACTTTATAATTGCATGTTGGAATACAAATAAGTTTACTCTCTGAAGAAGATATTTCATTTGAATTCTTCCCAATGAAATTTCTTTGTTTTTTTTTTTTTTTTTTTACACTCCACCATCCAGTGGCTCATGCAGTGTGTCCACAAATTAAATAGTATTTTGTGACTGTGCAAAGTCGTGCCTGCCGGGTGCTTCTGGCCCTGCTTCAGAGCCTGCCGTCCGTGAGGATGAAGGCTGGATGAAGCACAGTGGACACAGCCCAAACGTCTGTGGGACTGTCGAGTCGTGTATCATTCTGCAGTGATACTGAAACTGCAAATTCGGAGTCCCTGACTTGCACAGCTGTGAGTCAAATCACGATCAAATAAGCAACAAATTGCAAGTGGATGCTACCTCACACCCCCCAGAGTCCCTCTGATCGAGTCATGCTGTCCAAGTGGCGGCGTTTATTGTTAGAGCTGCGGGGAATTTGCCCCAAAATTTCTGGGAATGTGGGATTGTTCCTTATTTCATATTACTGGCTTGCTATTTCAAAACCCCTGTGTGCTACACCCCCTCAGCAGCTCAGAAGAGAGACTTCAGCCACTTCATGTGTGTCCCACCAGAATAAATTGTTGCCAATACTAAATGGTGATTCTCTACTTCCTGCATTCATGCTTTTTCTCTTGCTTTTTTGTGGCATTTTTCCTTATTTAACTACTCAAACACACACATATGCAGTAGACGAGAGCTCCAGAGATCCTTTGGTCTGTATCCCAGCACTGGTGTCCTGACCACCCTCAGCTGGCCACCACAAACATCTAAAGAAGGATTTTTCTACTTTATCCCCATAGAGCCTGTGTCAGCTCTTCATTATAATTTTAACACTCTGAATCTTTCCGCTACCCATGTTTATATCCTTTAAAAATTTCTAATCATGATTTTCCAGCCAGTCTAGACAGAGATGGCTCATTTTATCTTTCCGCACAGTGCACACTTTGCCGACCCGCTAACCATTTTGATAGCTTTTCTCTAAACTCCCTCCAAATTAGTCAACATCTTTCCGTTAATGATGCATTCAGAGTTAACCTAAAAGGTGAAAAAGCATCACTAAATGAGCTCCTCTCTACGTTAGCAGTGGCTTAAATGAAAGCAAGTTCAAGTGAAAAAGCTGATTTTAATGGTACTAGCGGCTGAGTACAAGTCTGCTTAGAAGTGGAACCACTAGGCAGATGGATGGTTACATGAATTTTAAGAGACCAATATGCTGATGGGGACATGCCAGTAAACAGAACCATTCAGATGAATATTTGATGGATTCGAGACAACTTCCTAAGGGTTTCAATTTCATTAAAAAGAAAGGTCTTGGAAATTAGAGAAAGACAGAAACGTGTTCTCTTCCTGTTGCTTAAAGGTGGCTGTGGTGGGTTTTTTTCAGTCCAACAGTATGAAATTTTTTAAGATAAGGAATGGCGAGTAAGCAGTCTCTATAGCTATAGAAATGTCAGTCTTCAGGGAAGGACTGAAATATTGATTCTGACTGCAGCAGAAGGGACATTCAAGAAGGGGGCTTGGGGTAGAGAAGGAAGCGTTCCAAAATACTGGTAGGGAAAACAATGCATATTCCATCCATGCTATTCCTTTGTACCCACAGACTGCCATACAATTTCCTAGGTGTTACGAGCGAGCAGCAACATGGAAATGTGTGGAATTACTCAGGTTGCAAAACACTGTTGGTTGCACAGAGACATTTGGTTTAAACTTATAATTGTAAATAGTTCTGTATATGCCTTGCATGTAGCACAGTGCAGAAACACAAGAAATTAAGTATCCAGTCCTTAAAAAACCCCTGCTCAAGGAAAACAAGAAATAGAATGCTAAAAGTGAGAAAATATTAAACACCATAATCTAGATCCACAATTGCTAAAGCAAATACTTAATCTTTTGTACCTTAATTACATGAGTACTAATTTCATGACAAAGCGCTTCTGGCTGGGCTAAAAGAAAAATATGAGTAAAACAACTTAGATTCGACATAAAATCATGAGAAAGCTTCTGTTGCTTCCCACAGCTGAGTATTGAGCTCAAGACATTTATGGAATTTCATGAGAAATTAGAACTTCTAATGAAAAGGAAGAGGGTCCTTGTAAATTTTTAATATGCACTATACAGACAATTACATTAATAAGATTTAATTATACCATGAAATATTTAGTGTTTTTCTCTATGCTAAATATTATTTTGAACATAGTTCTAGAAGGACTTGAAAGCTTAAGAGATAACTAGAAACAAAACAGTAAAGAGTATTAAAAAAAAAAATTGACAATGTACTCATAATATAGACCACTATTTCCATTTTAAAAACTGGAAATATTTTGGTCAGCTATTGCATTTTATTCTCTTTGGAAATAGAGACATAACACAATAAATATGCTGTGCAATATGTTTAATAGACAAACAGCTCATATATTATAGATTTCATTTTAACAAATATATCACAATCTACAATTAACATCAAAGTTTTGGCAGAAATGCATAACTATTTATTAGTGTCTACATTTGCTTTGAATCATGCCAGAACTAACCAGCCATGTATTTACTATCATCCACAATGTGACTAGCTAATTAATTTGCTTGTGAAATACTATTTCCTAAATTGTATGCTGTTGCTATTTTTACTACACGGCTCTTCAGTCTAACACTACTTTATAATTAACAGATGCCAAGTTTCCTGCAGGAAATGCTCTGGTTTCTGTCCATCCTAGTCCTCGGCGCTGGTCCTGCCTCGATGCTGGCTACATCCGTACGGACCCACAGGTGGGGCTCCCATTCCCACCCAAACACTGGACCTGGCTGCCCACGTGGGCCGGGACGTCAAACTAATTTAAGCACATTAGCAAAAGCACTGGAAACCCCTTAGAATAGCTGTAATTGGATAAGCAAGTTGTTATTCTTTAATATGGACATTTCCAATGTCATGGCAGTCTCCCCGGTGCTACCTGAACACATCTGTGGCTCAGCCCCACTGGTTTCACTGACTTGCATAAGAAATAGGTGCCAGAACACCATCAAGTCATTTTTTTCACCCTAAGCATGAACAAAATACTTTATGCACCTATTATGGACAATGTTCAACACCCAGACAAGGGCTTTAAGGGTTTACCTGGCTTCCAGGTGAGCGTAGGGCTGGCAGAGCATCCAGGACAGCGTGCTGGAAACCATCCGGGACACCAATAAACAGGAGAAATCCTTCCCAGGGCTGCCATCTCCTCCTAAAAGGGATTGCATGCTATGGAGACAACCCTGAAAAAGTAAGCATGTTTTTTTTTTTTTTCTCATTGGGAGGTCTGTCTTTACATTTAATGCACTTAATCCATGTACAGATTCATATCTATACAATTTTTTTTATATATATGTGCATAACATATATTTGCATACAACACCCACCTATCTATACGTGCACATGCACACACACAACCTGTAGAGGAGCAAAGCCTCCAGCCTGTGCTGCCTGACCCTCTTCTACATCAGAAATACAGATTATTCATGTTTCCACAGGGCACATGATCCCAACGTGGGCACCGTGTGGTTTAACGGCACGGGGTTCACAGCCTGATCCCCGGGGTTTGACATAGGGACGGGGGGAAGTGATACCCTGTTTATTCAGCCCCAGCAATTCTTCATGTTTTATTTAATAATTAGTCACAGGAGGAGGCACTATTATTAATTTTTAATACAAAATGTGCATTCCGTGTCGCTACGGTAAGCTCACAGCACATGCACGTGGTGATTTCCTGCCGTCTACTGGCTCTCACAACAGCTGGGACACCCCAACTTCTTCTCAAATTGCATTTTTATTCTATTTTATGGATTTTCTCTGACCTTTTCCACCACTTTCTCCTATTTTTTAATAATTCTCTCATTTATATCTCTTTTTCCTTTTATCTACCACCACCTTGTTACCTCTAATTCACTGCATTTCCTTCTACCTCCTCGGCCCGGCTGCAGTTTTTATTTTATTTTTTTTCTTTTCCAGTTTTTATTGGAGGCCAATAAAGGAGGGAGTGGAGCGAACCGATCCACATGCACAGGGGCAGGGAGGGCCGGCTCGTTGGAGCCTCCTGCTCCATGATGGAGGGGCAAGAAAGAGAAAAATGAGAGCCGGGAAACCCGTAGCTCCAGGAGAGAAGCACGGACCTGCAAGTGCATGGCAGGGAAGGGAGGAGAAGATGCTCAGAAACCCTTTTTTTGATGTTGTTCTGTCTCAGCTCACTTATTTGAGGTTTTGGGGTTGCTTTGTTTTTTTTTTTTTATAGAATGTAACTAGGCAAATTTGAACTTTAGAAAAAGATTTCTTTTCAGTTTCGTTTGTATGCCTGTTGTTTGGTTTGGTTTGGGTGTTTGTTTTTTTTTGGTTGGTTTGGGTTTTTTTCATTTGTTTGTTTGCTTTTTTAGTTTAAAGCAAGCTGTTCTTTCTTGGAAGCTCAGAACTAGAAAAAGGCAAGTGCAGCCCCATCTCAGACTGAACTAGTTTGGGGTCCCACCATGTCTGCCCCAGGAGACAGAGACGGGTGTGGGCAGAGCTGGTTCCCTGCTTAGCGCACGGGGTGGTGGAAGATAGTCAATTTTGTCAGATCAGAAAATAAATTTACTTTTAAAATAAATTTAAATTAAAAAAAAATTTAAATGCCTGTAAGGGTTAGGAATATAAATTCCTCAAACTTTCACATATTCAGGGACCAGCTCAGGCACTATGC